>KI423893.1:14293-28538 GCA_000473375.1 Anopheles culicifacies | reverse complement strand
GCGCGTCCTATGATCAAACAATTTCTTCCAAGGACCCTCCTACTTGTCCCATGGACCACAAGTGGTCTACAGAGGTTGTACACTACTGATTTAAACGATCGATTAAACAGTTCTAGAATCTAAATAATGAAGTTTACTACAAATATCAAGATACTGTATTAAGATCTTCACAGTTCAATCCTCAGAAGTCCTCAGGCTTTCTAAAGTCCTCCGTCCTCAGTAGTACATCGCCATTATACATAATTATGACCAACATCACGAATATCACGGATTTCTGTGCTTCTGAAAGTATTCCGCAAGGAATAACATTTGATGAGCATGGTTGACGTTAACTCTTTTTCTCACCGAAACCACACGTCGTCAATGTCACACAAATTGGGCCGTAAATATCTTCCTGCCACCGTTTTTCCCAACAAAAAAAAATCCCATACCCCGCGTCAACCAAAACACAAACGCATGTGAATTTCATTCCCGCTTTCCTTTCGATTGGTTTGTCACTCGCAAACAAGAAGACGGCGACAAGCTGCCGAGAGAAATGGTTAACAGCTCGGTCGGCTCGGCTGTTTAGCTGCTGCAAGGCGCAACCAAACCGATTCCCACACCCCGTATCCGTATCGTAAATTAACCGTGCGTGTCTCCAACGGACTCCGACGGTAGCGGTTCTTCTCTGCCTCAATTTCGGTCGTTATGGTGCGCTTCCGTGCGGCGGTTTCGGAAGCCACCTAAAAGAAGTGCACTATCGGTGTTGAGTGACGTACGGAACGCTCTGGTCCCCAGTGAGCTAATGCAACCACCACACCGTACAAACGCTTTCCGTGGACACTTCCGTAATTTAGGAACTCATACGCGTGCGTCCAAACATGTCTCTCGACTTGTAAATTCACGATGGCTATGAAAAGCATTTAGAGCTGTAGGTTGGGATCTCTTCCACTGTGTGACACGCAGAACAAAAATACTCTAATTTGAAACGGGAAAAGGGGGAAAGCAAATTTATCATTCGTTTACAACGATCCACCGTAACGATCACGTCGGCCGTAATGGTTGGGATGGGTGGGCCTTGAATCAACGCTACCGTTCGTACCTACCCCGAGACCCCGAAGAAATGCTTCTTGAAGAGGGGACACATATTTTTAAAACAAACATCAGTGATGCATTATTAGCGCCTCCACCCTCGCGCGGTCGCGCTTGCTTACGACGGTAACGGGGTACGAACGAATGAGTTATGGAAGAAAGGGTGTCGGTTGATGAGTGCCTGAAATTGTAATGATGAATAATTTTTCGGCTGTTCGGGAAGGTGAATACGAGCTGTAATTCACCCCCCGTGCGGCCTTCCACGGGTGGGAAAAGATTCGGTGGATAATTAATGCATTCTTAGGCAAATTATTAGTACGAACATAAAAGTGTTCTTGTCACTGTGAGAGGTGGTGTGCGATGTTTTGAGCGATGACACTTTCGTTTGGAGTCGTGAAAATTAGTACGTACACGGTGTGTTACATTCGGATCTATTTGCCGAACCCGTCACCAGCAACGAAAAGCCCGAGATGATTGAGCTATTTAGACGCGATTGCTTTTAATGTACACAAACATAACTACTAAGTAAGTATTTAAAGGATCACTTTACGTTCCTCTCCTGCTGGCTGGCGCTTAAGCGGGAGTAAAGGACACAAAACACGGTGATGATTGATGCGGCCATTGTCACTGGCTGGAAATTTGACGGCATCGAACAGTGGCCGATTCTACCGCACCGCTGACAGCGTGTCGGAAGGCTAGAGAGATACCGAGAGGATAAAAACCATTAGGAAACACATTAGGCACGATCGTTACGACGTGTTCCTTACCGCACTGCTCCAGATGGGACAAACCAGCCGCCGTCGAACCGGCCGGACTCGTAACGTCATCCTTTAGCTGTCCCGGGTGGCGTCCAGTTTCACGCACCAGCTTGCCCGATCCGAGCACCGTCTGCGATGCGAGCCGGTAGGCCAGATCACGCGGCAATCCCATCCGTACCGCACCGTCAGCCAGTGCCTCAATCATGACGAACACGTACGCCGGTCCACTGCCGGACAGTGCCGTGATAGGATCCATCATAGCTTCCGGGACTTCCTCGCACGTTCCCACGGCCTGAAACAGTGCCTGCGTCACCTTGCAGTCGTCCTCCGTGGCAGCAGCACCCCGGACATACACGGAAGCGCCGGCTCTAACCAGTGCGGGCGTATTAGGCATCACCCTTATTACGCGAGCCGTAGACTCCAACGACTATCGTGGGTGTGCAAGGAAAAAGGAAAGAAGAAAAAATCCACACTATCAGCGATCGAATCGATTTGATTTTAGGGTGGCTTAAGGGGGTGGAAATAATCACACATTTTCTAGCTCGCGCAACGTTACGCCCATCGCGATCGATATGAATAGTTTACCAGCACTAGCGGGTCGGACGGCTTGCAGCACGCTCGAGACGACTGTTGGCTTCACGGAGATGAAGATGATCTCGGAACCGCTCACCACCGGCAGGTTCTCGACGTACGTCTTCGCACCGAATGCTTTGAACGCTTCAATGTTGGCATGATCCGCAGGGTGGAAACTTGCCGTCATGCTATCTCCTCGTGTAAGACCTGCAAAACGATTAGAGTTCAAGGATTTTAATGTGATGTTGGAGGTACAACATCATTTGGAGGAGTTGTCGTAACCTCATTTGTACTAAACAAGAAGTTAAAATTAAGCTCTTCTTAAGAGTTCAAGATCTTAGAATATTGAATATATATTCAGAAAAAAACACTAAACATAATTCGAACTTCAAACCACACAGTACACTGTATTTGATTACTGAGGTCTTCCGCACAGGTGACACTAGGTCACACGAGACATTGCAAAACTTCACTTGCTCTGGGCTATTCTTAATTACGAATACAGGAATTTCTGCTCACCAGCGGAAATAAATCCATTTGCCATGGCTTGTGCCATTTTGCCACCTCCGAGAAACCCCAATTTCAACAATTTACTCATCGTTCTTCACTGCGATACAGAAATCAAATCAATAGCTGTGCTCCAGAGGAAATCACTCCACAAACTAGCGTTGGAATTTAGTTGACGAACATCAACAACATGACCATGATGTTGATAGTGCCGTGAAGGCAATGTTATGAAACGGAACCGATTGCCGATTGCCAATGCTTGGTGATAAGCCTCTGCTGCATCTTTGAGCTGATAGGCAGATGCTGCCCTCCGTTGGCCGAGTTACCCGGCAGCTACCGGAATCTTATCAATACACGGTCGCTGTGAAACCAGAACGCTTCACACTCGACGCATCTTGCGGACCCCAGCACACGGTGACGGTGAAAACATTAACATGAAACGGCCACACCACGTCGGTGTGTGTGTGTGTGCGTGTGTGGTGTGAAACTTTTGTGCCAAGCGTGGTGTGTTGCGTGTGTGAATTTAAGGCACCCTCGAGCAATTAAGCGTAAATGGCATGGCTGTAGGGGGGAGGAGATATCCACCAAACGCTACCAGAATCCGTCCAAGATCATAAAGTATCTTCCACCGCAACACGATGCTTCCACGAGGAGGACCCCTTCCCCGACCCCGGTAAAACACAAAAAGGGTAACAGCTGGAGCTGGCGCACTTAAGGGGATTTACACCCACATTTTGTTTAATTTAGTTTATATTATACCGCACGAACTTAATTTAAGTGTAAACGCACCCATATGCTGCTGTGACATGTTTAAATGAAACATAAATAAGCGTGCCACCCTTTTCGCGACTTGTGCAAAACTTTTGCCGGTAGGATGTGCAGGAGACAGTAAATCTCGGCCCTTGCTGGCTCGTGGATTAAAATATGTTTTTGTAGGTTGAAGGTGTGTTGGAGAGTCTGGTGATTATAACAATTTAACAATTAACTTATCAACATATTTTTTTGAAGAGAGACAATTTTGGGCCAAATTTCCCAGCGATTCGACAAAGAGATCCTATCATACATGTGTAAACATTTTCGAGGATCACAACAATCGGTCCCATTTCATGGACAGCTCTTATAACTCGCTCATCTACACAATACTCAAAAAAAAAAACCATATGCGCATTAGCTAGGCGCTTGTCATTGTCGTCAGGATCATCATTACCGATGCCCCTGTCCCAGGGTTACGTTGCGCAGGACAAACAGAAGGAAGCATCTGTTTACAAACATGTTGCACAATCCCTTTACGCACAATTTTCTGACGCTCGCGAACGCATTACCCAAAATGGACCACTTAAGTACGAAGATCGGTGCCCATCGTTCATTCCTAGAAGGAGGCGGTCGTTATGCAGTTGCGCATTCGTCCTTTTGCCTGGAAGGCTAGGGCAAACTACAACGAAAAAAAAATCTGTTTAACGACAACCCAAAGCAGAACGTGTGTCGGTGCACTTGAACTGTGCGATGGGATAACTAGCACTCGAAAGACTTATTTATGGGAATGCATCCGAACGAGCGTGTCACTTGTAATTGAAGATATTTTTCTCGGAATCACTTGCCCAAGCGGTGCAGCTTCTTGGGAAAAGGGGCAAGTGTAGCTAGTTACATGTTAATTACTTAACAAAAAATGATGCTTTTTAGCTTCAGAAATGAAATCTCACATTGTTTTGGGATATTTTCGTGGTAGAGCAAATATTCCTGACGTTCAAAGCTATAAGTTTCTGATGATGTCTAAATTTATTTAATTTCTGAAGCTTTTCAGATCTCTAGTTAACATTTCTTTTTCGAATAAAAAAACACTGATTGGTCAACATCTCACTATCAAAGCAAATATACATTTTTTTTTTGTTTCCAAGTTGCCTCTTGAAATTGATACCTCTTGTAAAATGACACTTCTTTTAAAAGGGAGACCAAAAAACCCCTAGTTGAAAGTTTCAACTGCTCAAACCACTCTACTTGTTGTCTAGTGTTGCATTCACATCCTTAAGGCGCCTGCATTCTAAACAGCGTCATGTGTCACCGTTAGGAGAAAATATTTCGTTTGTGAAAGAAAACCCTCCTCCTAGCCCTTAGCAGGAGGACGGAGTGGTGTGTTAAAAATCCTTACATCGTCCACTTGAGTGAAGTGTAAGGTTCAACAGGAGTCAAAACGATGTGCTGCATAGTCTCGGCAAGTTTTTCACCGCATTTCGGCATGTCCACCACTTGAGAGGTATGAAAAATGGACCACAGCCTCTCAGAGTCAGCCCTGTTGTTTTACACTTGCTGCCCTCTGTTTCCTTTAAGGAGGCGTTGGCAACCCGTAGTGCCCCGGACGAAGAGAACAAATCTGTAACCGAGTCGTCGACGTGTACCGTCGACTCCCTTCCATTCGTCCTCGTGTCTTTCGAGGCACCGAAATTGGATTTCGGAATACATACGTACTACCTTAGCAGTGGCACCAGCGTGTCACCAGGGCAAATGTAAGCCGGGGATAGAGTGCATCATCTATAAAGCATAACATTAGCATACGAGCGGAATGTCATGTTAATATGGTTATTTCTCGGTATTTATAATATACGAGTGGCGCTTATTAAAATTTTCCTTCGCAGAAACTTGCACCATCTCCCGCGTGGCCAAGGCGGGCCTAGCCGTCCGTGTGCGCCCCACGCCTTTCGGGCGGGCGGGCGGAGTGGGAAGACCACATTTTTAATATCCGCGTACCTACACGTTGGGTCATATGTTTTGCCATATCACTTGTACAACAAATAGACGTTGTCGTCGGGTTCCCCGGGCCGTCTGCTTCCCGTGTAGGATGGGACAGGAAGGAGCAAAAAAAAAAACATAATACAGCCACACACTGTAGGACAGAACAAGCAAGAGGCTTTGTTGTTGTGCTATGCTGTGCTATTACTTCTGATACCGAACATGAGCCGCCCGTGAAGTAGACGTCAGCACAACACAATGTGCTCGGCGCATCATTAAGCAGGCGCGTTTATTCGTACGAGAAGTGCCTGGCGCTTATGATGAGTACATTAAAATTCATATTCATCTTTTACCAGCTTCTTTCCGAATTGCTTTCCACCCCTTTTCCCTTCCCCGGACACCGGCGCCTTTGCTCTCGCAGTACGTCCAAGTGATTGGCCCAGTTACGCTAAAGTCGTCCTGCTTGACGACACGGGTGTGGAGTGCCGCCCCAAGGAGAGCAGCAGAAAGCATGCAGTTATGTCCGTACATAAATGTTTATTACCAGGCTATGTTGAGTATTATCAAAAATTATTAAATGTCTTCAGTATGGGTTTTAATGTGTTTACGCTCATCCGGCGCGTAAGCCACGGTGACATTAGGGGGCACAACGTTGAAGTTCGTTCTTGGAAGTGTCGTTGGTAAACATCGCTCGTAGTGTTCTTTCAGAAGGACAGATTTTTCCGTTTGCTAAACGGGGCTTTTTTGTGGAAAAAGGTGTAATGCGCCTTGCCGTGCACTTGGAGGAAGGACTTTTACAGAGTGATAAAAGTGAAAATTGCCCCAGAAGACCACGTGTGGTGTATGTTTTAATTTATTGGTATTTGTGTGCGGATTGTTTTAATTCTCTTCATCATGAAATGTGGACTTAATTAAGGAACAGTAATGAAATTAATTCGATACAGGATTCATTTGTCGCCATCTCTAAGTAAGAGTAGAGACGCTGGTTTTTTGATAAAAATTGCCTTCCCTGAGTACAATACTCAAACATTTACCAGGAGAGATGCTCCTTCGTTTAAAAAGAACTTTATTTCCTGTGTTCTACACGTGCTGGCCGTGGATAGATGTTGAACGATTTATATTTGTATGAACCATCGCCCAGTGCAATACAAATAAATTGGTCAACTTCAGCTTCCGGTTTCGGCAGGAGAAAAATGGAAACATGGGCCGTTTGTAGCTGCGGCACATCTTTCTACAACGTGCGACAAATGCCATTCTAGCCCCGGGCTGGTAAAACGGACTGTTCTATAAAAAGAGCACTTTGCCGCCATAAGGTTGGGCCCAATCCAGTAACATTGTACCACAAAAATTGGTATCGGAAGCACTAGGTAATGAATTAGTTTTTCGGCCACGCCGTAAACATGTTAATAGATATTAGGGTGTCAGACGTGTGACAGCTTCCAACCAATCTTGTGGAAAAGTCATTTTTCTCCACCATCGATACGCCGACCGGGACAAGGGGTCTTCCTTAAGCAAGCGCCCGGATCTTCGGGTGGTTTTGTTGCGACGCACCTCGTCGTAGACAGTTTTCGGGGTGGTGCAGAATGTTGCAACGAACAAAAGATTTCGGCTTAAATGGCCTCTTTGTGGCCTTTCCGTGGGCCCAAGTCTCCCTCCCCTGTCTCTCCAAAAACATCGATCGATCGATTGCTGCATGCATCTTGTACAGTCGCTCCTACAACGCCCCGGTACGGGGGCATCGGATTCATTTCGGTCGATCCGACATAAATTGTCCTTCTCATAAGACCTCGGGCTCCGTATAATACTCCACAACGGTAATGGTTGAAATGTTGCGTGGGGCAACAACAACAAAAAAAAGTATGTGCCGAACCTGAACAAAAAGATTTCCTTCATACGGAAAGGAAACGAAATAAATCAAACCAGTTCAACCGCCGTGGACATGTAGCATTTGGATGACATTTTTTGTTTGTTTTTGCTCTCCAGCCTGCAGCATATCAAACTAGCACGAAACGAAATTTGCCGAGTAACTTGACAAGATTGGCCCGCGAGGTTTGATGGAAAAGTAAGAGCGTAAGATTATCCTTCTGCCGCGACGCTCTGTGTTCTTCGAAACGTTGGAGGTTAAACGACACTAACGACGTCGAGTTATGTGACCCGGCGTCAAAGGTGGTCCTCCCATGGTTGCTGGGAGCTCGGTAGCGCCGTCGGTTGGCCAACGCAATTCACCACCGACGGACACGTATCGGTGCAGGCATAGAAAATGACGACATCACACGCAAAGGAAGCGGGTGGATGGTTGATTGCTTGGCGCCATCTGCTGCACTTTAAACACAGCTTCGCCTCTAAACAATGGAAGTCCGACAGTCCATCAAGCCGTCATGCGCGCGACAATGATTAAGATGACACTGGACATAATTGGGCACAAAACGTAAAGAAGGGTATGGCAGAACGATACAGAAACAGAAGAAAAAAACAAAATACCAAAGAAACCCGAGAACAATCACAAGTTTTGCCATTTGCTTTTTGTCTGTTTGTTTGAGACTGTCTACCTCAAGACTTCTCGTTTGTCGAGAAACCGTCGACTATTTCAAAGCTTTGCTGTTATGAAATGAAATATCTGTTATGTTTCCATAAAGGAAATAAAATTCTTTAGAAATGCTTTCAAACTGCTAGCTACAGAAAAAAGCTTTAGAAATTCGCATCAAACTAAACTTGGGAATTGCGATAAGATCCTAAAACGCAAACGAGATTCAGTTTAGTCAGGGTCTTACGTAGGAGTGACGTAAGGACTGTAGCTCACAAAGAAATATTTCATATCCTATTATCTCCTCGTATAAAGTATTTCCCATAAAGAGGTTCGTCTAAGAATAATGGTGTTCTGACTTTGAAGATCTTACATCTATTGAACTTCTATCTTGAGTGATTTTATGCTGAAGTTGTGGGCTTTGTTATCACAGAACTCTGCTTTAATGCTCTGTTTATTGTTTCTTGTAGTTAGAGGACATCTTCAGAATTATATAAACTTTTGGATGAATTATTGAGCCATTCTGGCTTACGAGACTTAACTATATCACGTAGTTGGAAAGCTCTTCAATTTTAATTTACTTTTATTTCCTAATTCTTTAATTCTGTTGATCGCTTTATTTGAAATTGGAATTAGATCTTTAGCATCTAAACTAACTCTGAATTTCTTGACGCATCTTGAGCTGTCGTTCGTCGATCTAGATGATTTGGATTGCTTGGTAAATTTCTCATATTTATTAACTGTTATTTTTCTTATTTCTCATTCAGCCCTCAACTACGGGAGAACGGTTCGAATGGGTATGAAACTCTGGTGATGCCGTATGAGACCAATGTCGTCTTCACCTCGGCCATTGGACCGCTCCCATTTTGGGGTTAGTTAGTCCATGAGCTAGACATCTTGAACTGTTGGCAAAGCTCTTCAATTTTAATTTACTTTTATTTCCTAATTCTTTAATTCTGTTGATCTCATTATTTGAAATTGGAATTAAATCTTTAGCATCTAAACTAACTCACCATTTCTTGACGCATCTTGAGCTGTCGTTCGTCGATCTTGATGATTTGTGTTGCTTGGTAAATTTCTCGTATTTATTAACTGATATTGTTCTTATTCCTCATTAGAAAACACTTTAAAACTTCAAAAATTTATGCATGGATTTCAAAGCATACCTCACGTTATCGTATTTCTAAATTTGGCAATACAAACCTTATGCCTTTGACATGTTCTGCTAACTGTGCATTTGCTAAACGATTGCATCTCCCCAAAAAAACCCCTTTCCACTAGTTTGGACGGTTATGCGTTTCGATTGCCTGCCAATTGGCAGTGTGCATCGTCGTCACTTGTACCGCACGCAACTGCCGTCCGAAAAGAATGAATGGAATGAATCAGGATCGCGGAAGCTCCAGTGGCGCGCAAGTGAGAAAGGTTGCCCACACCACAAACGGTACGGCGCCCGGTACACTGGTCGGGGTCCGTTTGGTTGCACGGTTGCCACAGAACCACACAGTGCGCTCTCGCAACACGATGGTGCTGCGTTGCTGCATTTTGAATGGAGCGTACCCGGGGTCGCATGTTGAACGCCCCATGTTTACGGAAACAGTCATTGATAAATTAATAAATTTCCTGATTCGGTTGTGGTCAGTTGGTTGGTTGGAAAAGTTTATGGTCGGTTCTTCTGGCATCGTTTACGCAACCGGGCCAACAATGCCTGCCGTTTCGGCAATTGCAGGCAAATCTTGTGGCGAATGCGAAGGCCTCGAAAGGACCGTACTGTAGGTATACTGCTCATGGGTACCAGTCGCGACACTCTTCCCTCTTACCCGTCCGCGCGTGTAACGATTACCGAAAATTTTCAAATTGAAAAAGATCGCACCGAATTAAAAGGTTGGTCGTACTCGTAATCGAAGTAAATTGCGGATAATAAATTTAAATGCTGCTGTATTGGCCGTACACAACCCGGAACCATTTGCGCAAGGAGGGTTCCGTTCGCGAGCGCGTTTCGCACCGCAATAAGCCCGCAGAGCTTCCTCCCTCCAGAAACCACTGCCGAACAATACGCAAAATGCAGGTCTTCATTGCTGCAGCCGAGTGATCGATGATTATTGCAATGCCAACCGAGTGTTCGTGCAGGTATGTACGAATTTCGATCTGCATCCGATGCGCGTTTGGAGCCTGTGACTGTCGATATGCATGCATGCTGCGGATGTAGAGAGAGAGAGTGGGCCCACTTTGCAAAAGGGCTACCGATACGCCTGTTAATGATTTAATGTGATGCGTCCAATTGGCTGTTATGAAATGGGAATTCAAATATATTTATACCTCTGCACGAACCATTTCGTTTTTTTTTTGCGCATAATCATCTGATTATTAGAAGGACTGATCTGCCATATGCCATATGAGGCTCAGACTCTCGACATACTCCATTGAGTGTTGGAGAGAATAAGACATTCAACCTATGACCGAGCTCAAGTATCAGGTCGCGTGAACCACTGGCACGTCTTTCGCGGTGGTTAATGAGGAATTGAAAGAAAAATAAATAGACAGACAGAAATTAGAACAGATGAGACATGCTGGCCGAAGATATACGGGCACATAGGAGAGGCTTCTCCACGCACAGGCCGCAGAACCACACCAGAACCGAAATGATTTATGCGATGCTTGGAAGTAAAATATAGCGTTCGCCTCTCGGTTTTTTTTTCTGTTGGTGGTTAGGCCGTTTTTTCCAAGATTTCTTTCTCTCGCTACGCTTCCTACGCCGGGCTGTCAGGATGGTGGTCTCTTTCTGCGTTCTTGATGCATGTGCCGTCTATTTATCGCATTGTTCTTGTTGTTTTCGTTTGCATATACTTGGTTCTTCTGCGTTGCCCTGCTGCTACTATTGTAGAGAACCTATTATTCATAGTTTTGCTTTGCTTTTTTTTCGCCCAAACGCCTTCAGCTTTCTTTTTGTACTGGGCCAAACAACTGTCCAAGGCCTGTGTCGGTTGGTTGACGTGGTTGTACATTTTTCTCAAATCTTGTGCTGTGGTTTTATTTTGCCATCTTTGCTTTTTTTCTTTTCTAAGATCTCTATCTCATAGATTCTTGTTTTTGGACTAGTCAAGTGCAGCTCGCTACGAGAACAGAACTGGCAAGGCCATATTTCGAACTTCAAACCACAACCAAATGCCTTGGAAATGCTACCTCGCTGTTTGTTTGAGTCATTGGTGGCGTGGCGTTGGTGGTCCAACAATGTGTACGATATGTAGTCGAGAAGCTGAGAGAGAGTTGGTTTATTAGATGAATAGAGCATTATTTATTGCCATGCCGTAGTCTTGGGTTTCCATCACGTCGGGTGTAGTAACTCGCGGTTTGAAGACGCGCGTAAAGATAATAAATGAGATGTCAAAGAGCTATTGCTACTGTTTAAGCTACTACTAATAGGGCAAGGGCAGCAAAGGATTGATGATGCATCGATGAAAAAAGCTGTCCACAAGAAAGTGCTGATGAGATTCGCCACTTGTTTCGGTATTGTTTCGATGCTCCACTAAATTGGATAACGAATAAGAATATTGGAATTCTTCCAATGTGTCATGTGCTCAATGATTCTGACAGCGAGTTGAGATTAATAAACCATGGCAATCGTATGGAACATTTCTTAAACAAAACAAATGCTTATAATTCGCACAGAAAACCCGTGAAACTGTCGTCGCACGGTTTCCGGCGATCCTTGGCGAAAGCAGGAAATATTTATTATTTACATATTTATCAATTCCCGGTAGCCATGTTTTAAGTGGCAGCTAACTACCGATGAAATTGATTTCCAGACAGTCAAAGCAAAACACGGTAAATTATCTTCCCTTTTTTTTGCCATTTCGTGTGTGTGTGTGCTGGAGACTTTCTTCCCGACGGCCGATACTGCTGCTGCTGCTGCTCTTGCCTGCCACCCGTGACTGGGACACGTTTGCTTTTGGGCCACACTGTCATCGAACATTGGGAGGACGTGTGCGGTACAACTAGTTGCTAAATGGGCACGCACGATTGCATGCGGTCTGCAGGCGCGTTTGGTCAACCGTTTTCATCGACGCTGCACTGACGGCAGTTATGATTGGAAACAAGGTCCTTCGGGGCATCGTCGAACGCAGTTAGGTGGCTGCTACTACTACACATTTCTGGCAGCCACCGTGTGTGGTTGCGTGGTTCAACCTCGCGTTCGGTGGGAGCTGGTGGGAGGGACGCGTATGAAAAAGTATAAAAATAATTACGTATACACCGGCCGCCTGAACCGAATGCATCTCGCTCGGCAAAGGATCACGGCAGTGTAGGGATTGGACCGGCAGCATCCAAATAAAAAGAGTGGTATCGGCAAATAAATAACACATGTTCGCGGAGCGAGAGATATATATCCTTCAAATTGAAATACAAACAATTACAAGTCCTAAATCGATTTTCTTTAATTAAGTCTACCAACTTGTCCGGTATGGGTCTGCCCACCAAGGGTTGCGTTCTGTTGGTGTGATGGAACATTTCTGTGTGCGTTGGTGAAAAACCTATTTCCAATATAAAATGCCCTCAGAGAGTATGCTCGTGCTACTCAGTTGCGTGATTGTTTTGCATCGTTTTGTTGTGAAATTTTGACGTTATCCTGTTTACACACTTTTTGTTACTAAAGTTAACCCTTAAACTATTGAAAAAAATCCATCTCAATGTTGGAGAATTTTCTGCCAACGAAAGAGGACGCCCGTCCATTCAAGGGTTTAATCTTGAATGTTGAACGGTGTTCTTGTTCCAGCTTCTCATCAGCCTACCAGCCGACGGCGTGGCGAAGGCTCTTGTTAGCAAACACCTTGCACACGCTGATGGCAGAACCCGTCCGGCATTAGAGTCGAGGACAGGTGAGATGGGGATCGACGTGCTGCGGCCCAAGACAAAGATTGCGCCCGTACAATTGTTCATCCATTATCTTTAGCTTTAAAGCTGCAATGCATCGTCTCGGCATATTATTAGAGTGGTATGCACACCAAAAACCAGTGCACTTGCAGACACAGATAACGAGCTTTCGAAAAATGGCCAAAGGGTTGGAAGTTCGAATAACGGAAAGTAGCGCAGACCTTTAAGGGCTAAGAGAAAAAGAGAGTAGAAAAAACAAACCCGCCCGAAACGAACCTGCCGCTGAAAACGGATCGAAATGTAAATTATCAATTTAACTGCACAAAATATGTTGCACCCGGAAGGTTTCAAAATGCGCTGGGCTCGGTGTGTGTGTGTTTGGTTGTTTGCTTCAGGTTGTCTGTTCGACTTCAGCGTTACGCTTACTCGTAATAGCGCGCACTATGCGGGCCATGGCAGAAGGAATGGATTTAATGGTGCTTAACGCTACCGAAATTAGCACTAATTGACTAAGTTTTTGTGTGTGCTACAGCAGGATGCATCTTGCGATCGATTTGCTGAGCGGGCAGCTTGTGTTGCGAAGTGTTGAAAGTTGTCAGATTTGGTCAGTTTGCGAGGGGCCAGTTCTTTCACTCATGAATGATTGCTTTGTTTATCGCTCTATTGAAAAGGGGAGGGGGTTCAAACGCACCTTGATGATGTTTCGTGCGCATGTTATTATGTTGTCTGCGAGCGAGCAGCTTTTGTCCTTTCTATGCCACTGCTTTATGGTGTGTGATCGCTACAATGTTGCACCGAGCTGTTTCCCACACGCCAATGTTGCCGTGATCGCCTCTTTTTTATTTGTTGCTATTAACGGGATATTACGTGCCTAATGAGTTCTTGGAGTTGGGGTTTTTTAATATATATGCTCTTTTTTGTATAAATTAATTAATAGCTCTGCTTCGGCATGAGCTGATCCCACAGCAGAATCAATAACGCACAGCGTATCTTCCTGTGTTTCTTGGGCTCTGAAGCTTAAGGATGTCTTGAAGTGAGATTTCTTATTTATCTGTATTTGGGAAGTAAATTCTGCATGCAGAATTCTTGTATATTCTGAAGATTGATTGATCCTCAAAAAGGTATTAATTTTTAAAGGTTCAAGAATCATCTGAGTTGTATGAATCCCCGAATAGTAACGATTCTTCTAGGTTTATTAAATTCTTAAAATGTCTTGAATTTC
>KI423892.1:0-17384 GCA_000473375.1 Anopheles culicifacies | reverse complement strand
TCGATTCAATTACCGGAAAGAGCCGAGTTCAAATATTAATTCTCTACTTCCGCGACCTCAGGCACGCGGGAAAACTAGGGTGGCAGGGGGGGGGGGAGGAGCTCGCCACCCAAACCGGTCCAGCTGCACAGCGCACCGTGTCTGGCGATTTCGAATATTCAATATCCACCAATTTATCGATCATCACTCTTCATAATTATGATTGTCATTATAAACTCGGCATGCGTGTTTGTGTTTATGTGCGTGCGAGCGACGGTTGTGCACCTGATGGCAAGTGATACCGGAACGCACTACCGGAATGCGATATTGAGTCACACAAAATGTGCACCAACGCATCCTCGCATCCTACGCGTACAAAAAAACGAGCGCGAGAGAAAATAAAACTTCCTTCCAGCTGATAAAATGGATACAGAGGCTCAATCACCAGACCGGAACTTTCCTAGCCAACAAAGCTGCTGGTAGGCTGGCGATCGAATCGGGCGTATATGGGGGGGGGGAGAGAAAATTTAATTAATATTTTGCACCCAATGAATCGGGGCTAGGAGGGAGATGATTGTTAGATTGTAGCGTGGCAAATCTGATTGGAATGGTTTCTTAAACTACGGGAATTGCGGACTAAGGGGGAAAAGGGGAAAGGTGGTACATTTTTCGGACATTAGCGTCTTAGCTACAATTTTCCGAGCACTTTAATGTCTTCATTATAAATTACAATTTTTGTTTTCATGCAGCGACTACATCAGCGGTCAGTTCTAGAAAGCGTTTGGAAATAAAGAAAAGCGTTTCACTAATTGGAGTTTTTCTACAACACAAACACATTTTTATTATCTTTCATTTGTCACCTTTTGCTTGAGAGTGTAGAGGAGTAGTGAACGGAAGAAGAAGGAGATAAATTCCAGATATTTAAGGCCAACCAAGGGCCAGCTCTTCTTCGGAACTGCTAATACAGCTTAGTAATGATCTGAAAAGAAGAAAACATCATGTAATATATTAATAACTAATTAAAATATTTATTTTGTATATTTTATTAATGGATTAAATGTAATGAATCGCAGAATCGTACACTAACACTTTCTCTTCCTTTTCGGTTAAATAAACTTTCTTGCGTCCATTTTACGCACGCAGCAGTGTGCGTTAGTACGCGTACCTTAAAGATGAAACCCGACACCCAATCTTACTACCCACACTAAACCACACCCCACAATACATAGCGCTCACTGTAGCCTACAGTGTCATCCCGGTTGTCCCCATGGGTGGTAATAGACGTTAGGCAATAACAAAAAAAAAGAAAAGAAAATTTAAAAAAAACGATGACACTGGTCTTCGATCAGGGCAACCGCTTATGATACGGTCACTTTGACTCCCCCTTGAGAAAAATCACCCTCTCACACATACCTACGCACTTGTCAGGGGGTGTTTTTCTTTCCTTTTTTTTCTTCCCGTCGTTAATACCCATTTTCCCAACCCGCTCGTCCGATATATTTTTCCAACAAACACGCACACATGTATAAAGGAGCGCACGCGCAGTACAGCCACATCTACGCACGCACGCACTCACGCAAGCATGCACGCATTGAAGCACGCACTAAAAATATATATGAAGCAGCTAAACAAAAAAAAGAAAGAATCGGATGAAAATTTTCCATCAAGTGCTATTATGTTTTTTGTGTATTTTAAATCTTTTCATTAATTTCCTAAAACTAATCGAAATTATTTTCCAATTCTCATTTCGGGAAAGTCTAATGAATATCCGCCGCATTTTCATAGTGCGTTATTTCTTCGACTTCTCATCGACATACATTTACATGGCCCGTATTATGATATAAATAAAAATGTTTACAGCTTTTTATTTTAATTCAAATTATCAATCAGCTGTAGTATGCACACCGCATGGCTGTCCGCCCTACTTGGCCATGGCACAAAACCAAAAAAAAAGAAAAAAAATGCCTGGAAAAATTCATCCTGACTGCTTTCGCTTTTCATGAGCACATTATGCGGCCCACCCTGCCTTTTCTTCCCCGTCCTTCTCCTCATGCCCCATTCAACCGTCGCTCGACAACAGTTATTTTTCGGCAACAACCAATAAATCGCCAAAAAATGACATTATAATGATACATGGACACACGCACGCACGCACACCAGTTGATAGTATTGGCGTTTGTGGATTGCATCGGCGAAGGGCTGTATGTACGGCTTATACAGAACACAACTGCATCATCTGACTGATGAGCGGCGAACTATTGTAATTATTGTTCACCGTTTTGCTTTAATTTAAAGTCAAAATCATTATGTATTTCTTATGAATTTATTTGATTTCAACACACACAAAAATGCCGATGTTTAAAGGCTCGATCTACCGACGGACTTCATCCCGTATAAAGCGTAAAAGATATTCCTTGGCCAGATATGTGCGATCATAGCTTTTGCGTAGGTTGTTTAATGAATCGTTCACCGTTTTCGATGGCGCACATAATATGAGCAGAACATATTCTTCACTATCTTTGCTCGCTCATTTAAACACTCACACACACCCACACAGATGATGCACACGTGCACTTGTTGCAATGGCTGCATTAAGCGTATTTCCCCGGTTCGATGGGATGCAGCATAATTTCCCATGCAACATGCAACAAAATAAAATTCCTCTTTTTGAATATTTTTCTAAAACATTTCGCTCATTTGTTCGCCATTTTAATGGAATTACAAAAAACTCCCAAACAACTCTCACACGATAAATATCTCATTATGGTAAAATGGACTTTACGATAAAGATCCTTTAGATCCTTGAATAGATTTGCCAACAACAAAAAACAAAAACTGCGATAAGTCAGTTGGGAAATAAATTTAAAACCCCGTCAATCGATGTGTCCACGTCGAAACTCGTTACACAATCCTCCCAACTAGAGCGACATGGCTTGGTAAAAAGGGTAATTAATTTAAATGCTGTCTTCAAGTGCATCATTTCGCAAAAAAACAAACGGTTGGCATCCCGTAAACAATGCACAACAATTTGCTGAATTAAAATCTATGTAGCTACAAATGTTTGCCATTTCTTCCTTCTGTACTACTCCCACTCTTGTGCTACGGATGGAAATTGGATTGGAAAGTGGTCTCCAAGAATGGTACTGTCACATACGGATGTCCGAGATGGATTGCTTTAGGGGTAAAAGACGGAAACAAAACAAATACAAACACATGTGCAAATGTTACATCATTGCTACATAAAACATTTAATTCATTTTCCATTTCCCCATTTTGTGGAGGCAGAAGAAAACAAACTTCTCAACCTCCCTCCCTCCCACCGATCACATTGATTCCCACCTTCATATGTGCACCGAATCCGAAAGCATCCGATACGTTCACGTTTGCACAAATATTCATTGTACCGTACGGTGGACAGTGCGAACCACAGCCGTCCAGGCCTCAAAGTCAGTCCGTCAACCCATTCGTATGGAAATCCGAATATAAATGTCTTGCATAGGTGCACAATTTGATCCAATCGTTTTTTTTTTTTTGTGCTCGATGCCGTGCCCGCCTCTCATCCTGGACCGAATTTGAGATATTACAAGGTTTTCAAGATCCGCAACCCACCCTGATGCCCGTGGTTTGCCATTCTCGGTTCGAGCGGCATTGGCAACAATGGGCAGCGGGAATTGAAAACTAGTTCCACCAGCAAATGGTGGTCGGAGATGAGCTACTCCCATCCAGCTTTCTTCGGTCGTCCGGTGTTGGTTGGTTGGTTGGGTGCACCATTGTTGTAATATTTAAATGAGATTCTTTTTTTTTGTTTTTTTTTCTTTTGAAACTGGACGATCCTTTTGGAGTCAAAGCGAAAGCTCAAGCCCCCTGTGCGCTCCGGTGGAATGGATTTCTATATAAGAGAAACACTTCCACACAAACAGTCACACAGCCGGTTCGTACACACAATCGTACAAAATGATGCCACAACTCTTCCTTGGAGAAACACAGAACGGCGAACGTTGGCCAAACACACACACACGTGCTCCCTTGGAATGCATTTTATCTTTTCTGTGTTGCTGCAAAACAAAAGAAACCTCTTCATAATCAGTGCCGGGGTGGAATCGGGGCACGTGGAAGGGCAGAAGGGAAAGAAATATAAAATACTTCTGCAATACGAATGGACGAACGGACTGGCAAGTGTATGGACGGCTATCCAATCCGGTCCATCCATCCGCTCGGGCACATTCCTTGCCGGCTGTGGGAGCAGTGTGGCTCTTCATGGCATCTTCGCCGGCAATCGGTTCGGACCATCATTGTCGAGTACGGTGCACCAGACACTGTGCACACGAGCAATAGCCTCGTTCTGTTATCGCTCGAAGCAATGGCCAACGCTGTTTGTCGAGGAACAGGGCTTCCTTCTCACATCCTTTCAGCCTTGGGTGGATTGTTCATTGCTTCAACAATTGATATGAAAAGCGATGGCAAGATGATGGCCGAACGGAGGCGCACGGAGGCACATATAATGTGGAGAAAACTCCGCTTCCATCTTTCATCTTCGTGTGGCAGAGTGGCAATGGTTTGGCATGTGGGGAAGAAACCCATTGTGAGTGAGATAACATTATTTGTGAAATGAAATTAATTGAATGCATGTTCCAAGTGTGTACCAACCAATGCAGGAACACACAACTATCTGTTTTCATTAATCAAGAAAGAGTTGGAAAACAAAAATAGCTCACTAAATTTAGGGAACTTTTAGCAATAATTTAAATGCATTCCATCACACTTCTTCAATATTCAATTTCCTCTAAAAAAGCCTCTGTGGAATTAGAATTATCCATAAAACGCATCACGTATCATTTATCCTTTTGCTCTTCCAAAAATATTCCAACTGGGCGAAATGACTAAGCTTCACCTTTTGCGTGTCTCCGGAAATAGAAAAACGTAAGGATATTAAAAGGAATAGTACGCAAAAACCCATTCCTATTCACAGAAAAGTATGTAAATATAAAACTTTTATGATTATAGAAATACCGCCTGATGATGGCGCCGGCTGAAAAGCCATCATTACACTTGCGAACCATTAAACGTTGCCCGTTCGAATTGCTCTTACGGCTTTCGTTGACTTCGTTAACCTCGAGCAGCTGGACTGCGTGCGGGAAAACTGTTTGCCAACACACAAGGAAAAGCGTGTCTAATTTTCAATGGAAATTCCTAGCTTTTGGGGCTGTCGAGTCGACGTTGAAGCTGTTTCCACTTGCCACTGTCTGTGTGTGGTGTGAGTTGGGTTCCGCCTTTTACGGCGAAACGTACGTCCGGTGCTTGTGATGGGCCCGAACACCCCTTGAATAGTGCTCAAATCTTTACGACCCATAAACTTCTCTTCATCCGAGCATTAATGGTGTGTGTGTGTGCCGCGGGTCACCTCCGATTGGGAAAACTGTTTGTTTAAGCTCTTCCCATCTGGCTGAATTGCTCGAGGCATGAATTGCAGCGAGCGGATGGTAAATAACAAAAATTAATAATAAAAATAAAAAAAATATAAAAATAATAAAAAAATATGTTCATTTCTAATACTGTCGTAGATTTGGAAGATTAATGTGTCACAAAACGTTTGGAATTAATGTATAAAAATAAATAAAAAAATAAAATCGCAATCGATTTCATCAGTTGAAACGTTATATTTGAGAATAAATTGCCAAAAAACACTTGATGTCTTTGGGGACTTTGTGTAATTTTTTTCAACTAACTAAACTACTTGGGAACTGGAAAGAGCTTTATGGAGACGTCCAACAGAAAAAAAACCCTCCAACTTCAGCCATTTAATTCCAGATCCCTTCAGGCTTCTTTATGAAACTCTCATACCTTCCTCATCATCCTCAAACTGGAGTGTCTTTGAGCTCTGAATGTCCCGAGTATGTGGACACAGAAGCGCTGGACACGACAACTCATGACACATGGCAAGAAGAAACGCTTTGCATAAAGAAAAGTTAGTTTTCTCCAATATCCCAAACCAAACATACACCACACTGATGACCACACACATCGTCCCTTTCACTCCCCCACCCAGCTGTCTACACCTTCATCAGTTACCAGGTTGGGTCGAGGGCCGATGGAAAAACAAACTCTTTAGTAATCGTACACACAGAAACTTCATCATTTCAGCCGTCCTCGGTCAATACTTTGTGCTTTCCTGCCCCCGCCATCCCAGACGGGTGTCGTCCATTCGAAAACCTGGAAACTCATCGGTGTAAGCCCGGACCCGCATTCGGTTACCGTTGAAAAGGTCCATAAAAAGTATTACATTTTCCTTTGCCCTTTTTTTTCCGAAACCCACCCCGTTTGTCCATGAGCATCGCAAATAGTTTTCCCATCGGCTCGGAACCCCTACACACCCCGGCCTGTTTGGGGCTGGGACGGACTTGCAAGGGCAGAACACAATTTACACAAAAGTGAACTAAAACGAACGAGTGTCCTCCCCGATCCCACCTCCCTTCTTTTCACTCCCTCTCCCCCTTTGTTCACCTTGTGTGTGGTGTAAGTCTTTGGTGGCAGCTGGCAGCCCATTCGGAAAGATGGAATTGCTTGACCTGTAGCTGCTGGAGGTGGAGTTTCTCTTTTTATATTTATCTTCGGATAGAATAATTAAACATTTCGCAATCAACGAGGCTGCTCGGGGCCCCGGGTTTGCTGGTAGCTTTTCACTCGAATGAAGATAGCGTTTACCGTAACTTACGGGTACGGGCCCTCGTGCAACTTTCATACCGTCCGGTTGGTATCCCACATTCTTGTAAATCAAACGACTCCTTGCCAGACCATTCCGCCTTCGGTGATATTGAGTTTTGTTTTTACTTTCTTCGTTCTTTTTCATTGCTCTGTGCACCTTTGCTCTGTGCTGTCGAGTGGCATAACCATACTGTATGCATGATCTCGTGCCAGCAGGGATGGTAAGATGGAAGTAAATCCACCATTTCTTCGAATGATGTGAATGCAAAGCAAACAAATCAAATGTACGAATTCCATTTGTATTTTTTTTCCTGCTCCACGGCACATGATTAATGTTTATGCTCGGCTCCATTTCAATACGGTACAGTTGATGTCTGTTTGCCGTTTTTTTTTATTTAACAACAAAACAATAAAGTTGCAAAACTGCAAAGGAAAAAGCTTGAAAAGCCGTATCGGGGAGGAAATAAAAAAAAAACACATTTCCATCCACATCCGATACAGTTGCAAATGCGATGTACGCTGATTAAAAGCAGTCGACTAAACAGGGATTATGCGTAAGTCCACACATACGTACACAAGTACCTGACCCCAGTAAACCCCTACCCCTTGACGCAATAGTCAATCATTGAGTACAAACACCCGCATTTGATCGGATCGAGGGTTTTTTGTTTTCCCACACTCTCAAACAGATGTTACGCTTGTGATGGTGTAGAAACAATTGCAAAACCACCCTACGCAAAGAATTCGAGGTTTGAGGGGAAAATTCTAATTTCGAGTGAATCATTAATTTTCTGACTTTTCACCAAAAACCCAATGAAAGGCCATTTCTCTCTTGTCTTCTAACCTTTGGCAGCATGATTTATTGCTGGTGTTCCTTTTATTGGAGTGGAGTAAGGATGGAACCGGTTGTGGCTTTCGCCCCAAAATGATCGTTCATTTTCCATCTTAATGATTACCGTGCCTTTTAAACATTAAACATTTGCATTTGTTAATATATTTTAAAAGGATCTCTCGTCTGGGAGGATCTCCTCCGAAAGGTATGTTCACAAATAGAGCAAAACAACATCGTTCGGAGGTGAAGACTCCGAGTCGTTTCCAAGGTAGCAAATGACCTGCACCCGGTGACCACCGAACACCAAAACCGGACCAAGTTCTAGCCCACCCCACTTTCGGTACGGGGTACGGTTAAGAAGCAGCCGTTCGAGCGTCACACCGTACAACCGTACCAATGCTTGACGATGTGCAATCATACCGAGCACAGAACCGTAATGTTGTAGAGAAAACTATTAGAAAATGAAGGGTTCCTATACTCCGCCTCTATACACGGCACACGGCGAACAATGCGAACCACCCTGTGCGGCACCAGTGGGTTGAACCGTACTGAAGCGAAAAGGGGTGGTACCGCATCACCACCCTTTTCGCATCCTCGAAGCCCAACCCAAACTCGAAAGGCGCACAAAACCTAAGCTCGAGTCGGAAGCTGCCAACACTACGGAAGCCGCTTCTTCTTCTGCCTCCTGCCTGCCTGTCCGCATCCGAGAATCGGTTTCGGAGGTATTTTCGGAGGTACTGTCAAGAAGGGTTTTTGTTGTTAGTTTAGGTAAAAGTGGCATCCCCCTCCTCACACCACGATGCTTTCGTCACAGCACAAGACTTGCCCCAACTACAAGCATTGCCTCGGTTTCGGTGGGATGGGGTTTTTCGTCTTTTTCTTCTAACCCGGTTTGTGCTCATTCAGAAGGAACTGAACTCACAGCACATGGCAGCCGAGAGGCGAGTAACGAAGCTAAGCGTGCTAAGGTTCGAATTGCTTTGTACTTTTCCCAAAAAACCGATCCACCCGAGGTCGCTACTCCCCCCTTCTCCCCTCATACATGGAACATCCTCAGAAAAACCTCAGAAAGAAGACCACTACAGGCAATGGGGTGTTGGAGTTGCAGGTGAGGTCCGGGTTGGGGAGTATGATTTGGGGAACATTTTCGACTAGTTGGATCGTTTCGTTCGCATCTAGCCGTACGGGATAATGTGACCGTAACCCCCCTTGGTTGAGGGATGGGGCGGAGAAGCGGCCCGAGATAGCAGGCGTGCGCGCAGATAGGGAAGGGCCAACCGTTGGCCTCAGAACGATAGTTTTCACCGAGTATGCCCGGTTTAGGTGAGTGCGGTTAGGTACCAACTTCGCACCGTGTACAGGAGAAGTTAGCCATCCCACTGCCAACCTCGGAAGGAGTTGCTCTCGCCACGAGAGCCAACGGGTTTGAGGGGTACGGGTACTACGGGTACTAAGAACGAAACGAGATTGGTACGATATTTTGTGCTGAAATTACTAATTTATAGTTTTAAAAAGTGGTCACTGGATCTGGTGCAATGACTGGGCGCTTTTGACCTGCGGCCGTACAGTACCGAGCAGCAAACACGGGCGGGAGAGCGGCCCTAACTGTTGTAAGGCAATATATTTTCGTCGAAGAATCATCCGCCATGGTGGAGCGGGCGTGTATGGGGGACACGGGAGTGACTACACACACACACACACCCTGCTCAGGGTGGGTGGCCTGAGTTGAATCGGGAATATTAGAAAATTTTGAACCATAAAAGTTAAACCGCTTCGAGTAACGAGCTGTCCGTAAGGTTTCCACGGACAAGGAACGTTGTTTAATAGCAGTAAAGCGTATTCTAAAACTCCCAAGCCAAGGATGTTTCCAGGACCGGGTCTCGTGTAATATAGCTGTCGTTTCTATTTTTTTCACTCTACAAAACATTTTAATGACTTTCCGGAAGTTTTAAAACGATGCTATAATATCGTTTGCGAAATATAAGCAGCTGTCTCTTGTTTTTGAGAAATAAAATACACATATAGTTTAAGCTGAGCGTTTTGTGAACAAACCTTCCATGGAGTAGTTCTAATGTAACAAAATGTGCATTTCACTGAAACGTAATCAAAAACACAGCCCTTATCCGCCGGTGTCTGATTTATCTAAAGCTCTGATAAACTATAGAGAGCACAGTACATTACCAATGGGCAGTAATAAACCATGGAGTCGAGCAGGGCAGTCGCTTTCAGGGCATCCCGCTACGGTTCACGCATAAATAATACTAATGCATTTTAGCACGCACTGCCATGGGGCCACTCTGTTCCTTGTGCCAGGTGTAATGCACACACTACAGCGGGCTTGCAAATCATATCAAATGTCACTGGCGATCACCATTGCACATCTCCACTACGGCGTATCTGCAGGCTACCAAATGGTATGGTTTCTGTTCGGCACTGCACTTTTATCTATTAATCTTCTTTTCGGGACCACCAGTATTTTTTTTTTGGTTGCTTCTATCCTATGGTATGCATTTCCAGCGTAGTGCTAAACTTTACACTTACTTTATGGACGAAATGCATCGTAATTGAATTTGATGATTTTATGACGCTTTTTCTGTAACAATAAATCAAGCTGTATCGGTCTTCCCTTTCTGAGAGCATCATGTGGAGGACGCACATTAGTCTTGAAGAATGACATATAATAAAAAAGCCTCTGTGAAGTAGAAACGAGCGTTTTACGAGCGATGGAGAAGTAAATAGTAATAAAACCCTCATTTGCGCCTAAATGTAGGCAAATGAAGGGAAAGTAATACTAAATGGAGAGATGTTGTTATTGAAATGGCTTGTAGAGGTCTTGATATCGAAGAATTTCTTTTGTCTCTCCAAAATAGAGCATAATAAATTTGGTTTCTGAAAATTACTTCTCCAAAAGCATTGAATTTTGGAGAAAAATAAATTTGCGCCTAAAAGTAGGCAAATAATTATTATTTAATTATTTGAAGCAAAATTAATTTGTTTTTAAAAACCAAAACATTGTTCACTATTCTTAAAGCACATGAGTCTGACAGGAGCGGCAAATATAAGATCAGCAAAGTTGCCGGTTTTGCCTCACAGATCGGGAAATCAATCCTTCTTTCCCATTGCACCCATCCATTGCACTCATTAATTTATTTTGTGAACCTACTGTACGCAAATCCGAAAACAGAACCGAGTAAACGTTTGTACGGCCCAGCGCAGTGATCGTGTCCTTCCGCGGAAAAGCAGTGCCATCCGTCGGTCGAGGGTTTGGCAAAAACCGTGGGGTGGCCCATTATCTGGGGGCACCGTTAGATGCAATTCCTTGCACACCGGTGTATGCATTTTCCATCAAACCGGATGAAACGCATTAGTGCGAGGCCGTGCGTGAGCGTTGCAGCGTTTTTGGCGTGCACGTTTTTTCGCCGTGTCATCGTTATTCTTTTCCATCTCCGTTAGGGGTGTCTCGTTTTTTTGTTTTTTGTTGGTTGCTGTTTCGTTTGCCATTCGTTTGAATTTCGTTTCCACGCCCGTGGGCCGTCATCGTCAAGAATGCTATCGCAGATCTGTGCTGGATGGGTGTTTTCCGCGGCTATAAACCCCCATAACTTCCCACACCCGGACCCTCAACCCGGACACCCCGGGTATTTGTGGAGCCGTACCAAAACTGGAGGCCTCGTTCGGGCGATTTTGCGAAAAATGAGATTCGAGCTGAAATACTCTGTCGCCGGAAGAGATGCCTTTGTTGCGTGGTTCTCCGCGTGGACGGTTGGGTTTTGCATCGGCGATGATAATACTTGATTACATACCGGCAACCGACCGGGCCCCCGGATCTCTAACCTGAAGCTCAGCGTACGAATCGCTGCTCAAAATCAACCAAACTTCAACCGTCAGCATCGACCAACGAGAGGGCTATCGTCATCGTCAGCATCATCATCATCGGCTTCGGTACGAATTTCGGCCAAATACGCAAGCCGGCAAATGGTGCAGGCAAATGCAGTTGCACGCAATAGTCCCGATGCACTGTTTCTAACACATGCAACATGAACAGCGTGCACATCCCCGGGTGGTACAATGCAATGTGTTAGAAAGCACCGAATGCAAGTGCATATCGAGCAAAAGCATTTTGTGCGGGATATTGCTAAGCCTCCCCACCCAACCCCCTTTTCGGTTGCAAAACTAGCAAAATGGAACCCATAAAGCAAAACGGGTAATATATAACGGACAGCTTTCAGTCGAAAAACCCCACCCGATGTCAAATATTGTACCTGGATTACCCGACCCGATAGAATTGCAGCGCTGTGCAGTGTCTGCAGAAACAAAACCGAAGGACCCAACCATACAGACTTACGCACATACAATCATCCACACACACACATACGCAGAGATGGGGGTCCCGGAAAGGCGAGTCCGAACGAATCAAGAGTGGAATTTGGAATCCCTTTTGAATTGAATTTTTCACGTCCGTTGCAAGCGCACGCTGGGGCTGTCGCATGGCACGGGAGGATATCCGGGTGGGAAATGCAGCTCAAACGGACGGATGGGTCGAACCGAATGTGAGGTTGCTATTTGCACCAGAAACCTCGAGAACGCACGCACCGAGAACGTGGCAGTGGTCCGGGTGCAGTGGATCCACTACATCACACTTGATGGCTATCCCCGCAATACAAACGCACCGGTACGCGTGTAGTGCGAGACAGGCTGTTTCACCATCGTCCACCGCACCGAAAGAAGATGGCGGGACAGATGCGATAGATGCACCAGGAGCGATGCACCAGCAAAGCAAGACCGGGGTGCAACCGGTGCACTACAGGCTAGAGCGAGCGTTGCACTGGCAACAGAGGCCACCCAAACATGCATGGCCGATGCAACCAAGGCAGGCTGGACCAAAGTGCATCGTCAGGGAAACGCATCCGAGTGGAAAGCTGCCTGGCAGCAGCAGCAGCACTAGATGAATGAAGATGAAAAGTGCATGAAAATTATTTGCAGTGCCCGTTCTCTTGTTCGAACCAAACGCGCACACACACGGTATAAATTTGTGTAAGCACACATACAAAATCCACCCACTCACACACACATACACAAATATACAATGACGCACAAACAAATGTGACCGTACCATAAATATGCATCTGAGACTTGGGAAATTTACAGGCTTTTTCAATTTCCACTCCCACGTTTCATCCTTTTTTTTTTCATGTGGGAAGGGTAAAAGGGACGAGAATGCACCCGTTACGAAATGGGCACCCAACCCAGCACCCCACTGCAAGTTTCGCAAGTGCACTCTGTCAAATGCATCAAAACGCATAAATTTTTCCCAGGAGAATAAAATTCCAAAATTCCTCCACCGACCGTGCAGGTAATGGTAATGGTGGTCTCCAGGACACTCCAGCGTGTGTAACGGTTAGATGAGTGGAGATCTAAAAATTTACAACACAACCCTGCAGCTGCGCATTGACCTTTTTGCGGTCGCAATGGTAATGGTGGCTTTCAATTTGTTTAATTTAAAGTCAAAATTGTTTCTTTTCCGGGACGGGGTTTCACTTTTTGCCGTGCGGCACACTAGCTTACCTTTATAGCAGAGTGTTTGTGTAAACAGGAAGATAGTCACGCACGGTTCGCGGCCAGCTCGAACGGCTTCTTGAACAACCCAACGCACCCAATCGATGTTTGTGTTTTTGGTTCGTTTGCTTTGCTTTGCGTCACCGATCCGATCTACGCTCGGCGTAAGACTGATCCTCACAAACGCTTTCGGTGTGGTGTCTTGGTCTTAAGACATACCACTTACATCAACACACACTCTATCTCTCTTCCAAGGTCCACTCTAATCGATCCTGATGTCCAAACAATACCGGTGTACCTTTAACCGGTTCTACCGGTGCGTTTTCTCGACTCATCGGGAAAAGGGTCATCGGAATTGGAATTTTCTCACGGCTGCTCTCAGGAGACGAGGTCTCGACATCGGAACGTCTTCTCGCGCCCTGAAACCTCGGGTGACCAGTTTTTTCTTTCACCACAAACCTGTCCGGGGAGCATCGAGGCCACGAACGAGCATCCTAATGCACGCTGAATGTCCTCATTATATGCGTCACGGGTGGACAAAAAAAAAGGATTATTGGAAGGAAGATGGACTAGGAACAGTTATCCTTGTCTCGAGTTTCATGTTTGCTAGCGCTTCTAGGTTTTGTTTGGTTTGAAACGCGTTTGCCTTCTTATGTCTAGAGTTGGAAGGGTTAGTTCGAAACTGTCGATTCAGAATTCTAGGAGAAATAAATAATTCGAGAGTTAATCCACAACTCAAACAACATCTTCCCGTCTCGTGGAGATGCTTTTAATTTTATGGTTTAAAATATTAACGCAGTTCCGTTTTCCAACAACTCGGAATGTGGAAGTAGCCTCTTATTTCCCAGGTTGGAATAACCCATTCCAAGAAAAGCGTACATTTTCTACGACTATAGCTACGGAGTTGGAGTCGTTGAGCGCAACGTATAAAGCTTGATGCTCGCATACTATCGTGTAAGCTTAGACTCCAGCCGGTCGAGAAATAATACGCTCTAATGAGTTTCGGTGTAGCGTGTTAAGGAAACTTTTCTAAACTACACTCGTTTTTTTTTTGTTTCTTCTTTGCTTCCACACGCCCAACTCCTCTGGGAGATCCTGATCTAACGCATCCTGTCTTGCACATCAGCACATGTGCACCCGGGATCCAATGGATGAGATATTCCAAGACTCAAAGCACCGTCCATGGTACATGACAGTATCCAACCCGGGGGGTATCATCACTGCAAGGGCGGGTCAAAGCTCTTGTACTATTATCTATCGTGGGAAGCAAGTTTCCGGTTACTACCAGCTAGCGAATGAAAAAAAAGAAGAATATTAAAATAATAAAACTTCTCATGCTGCCGTTGCTGTGCTGGCGTTGTAGTACACCGACTATGGTCCCCTGTGTGAGACGGAGCGCTACTAGCGAGCTGTGGCGTGGGCATGTGCTCCAACAACGCCACTACACGCCAACGGTAATTTCAAACTTTTCCTTTGCCGGCGCTTAAGCTTTGGGACCCTTTCGGGTGGCAACGTACAGGGGGGGTGGGGGTGTTGCGGTTCAGATTGACCATGTTCAACAGCTTCGAAGCAGAAACTTTCCTTGTCCGCTAGTTTGGCGTGAATTGAATTATTTATTCAGACAATTTGCCCTTCAGCTGGGCTAGGGCAGTTGGTCGGCGCTTTCGTTGGAACTTGTGCCTCAAATGCTCCTCTAGGTACAAACGGTGGACCCGGACGAATGATTGCCGATTAACCGAAACGGGATGGCTACCAGACGCAGACGACTCTCAGGTTAGCTAGAGCAAACAGTGAACAACAATATTTCCTTACAAAACCATTCGCTAACCTCACTCGTAATACGATCGGAGCCTTATATTGAGTGCGAGAACTAAACCCTCCCCTCAATAACATCAAGGGGTTGCAAGGATTTCCATCGGTGGAAAACACTTTAACGAATAGCTAACGTCACATGCCGTACAGTTTGTTCTGCACCTAGATCAATAAGCCGATGAAACAATTTGGTGAACACCCCGGGAAGGGCTAACACTATACGGACAGGGAGTGGATGTGTGGCAAGCGCGCGCACGCCTATCTGTAGTGGTGGTGGTGGTAGTGGTCGCCTCCCAAATGCACCCGTACACACACGTGCACGCACGGTACGGTCCGGCTTTGGAACGCACCACCCCGCCCGACAGGTCGTAGGAAGCGGAGGCGAATTTTTAAACAACTTTCGCCCCCATTTAAAACAACTACCGTTTTTTCATCTAATTCCTAAAAAAAAGGAGGAAATAAATTTAATACTCTCTCACTCGTTTGCCCGCAGTGCCGGCCATACCGGACAACTCCGGTAGCTGGTTGGATGGGGGAGTGACAGCAGGCCCTTTCTCTTGCCACAGCATCCTGCTTCGATTAGAACTTCTTTGCCAGGGCGCTCATCTTGCCGCTTGGCGTAAAGTATGAAACCCCTTCGTTCGGTCATCTGTAGGTGACGATGATGGCGATGATGACCACCAGGATGATGACTAGGATGATGATGATGATGATGGTCCATACAGCAGCAGCAGCAGCAGAGCCATTTCTTACAATGTGCCCCTTTTCCAGCTTGTCGATTACCATTCACCCTTCTTCGGTCAACGGGCGAATCCCTCCCCGGTCTGGCGGTTTGGTTTTTGGTTGATTCTGTAAAAAGAGAGCAAGAAGAAGTATGTTCAAACATGACTTTCCACCTCGAAAGGAGCAGGGGGTGAGAAGCGGAGAATAGGAATGGTTGTGGTAATGGCAACATGGTTCGTCGTTTTGAAGCTTTGTCAGATGAGCAATTCCTTCTGCTGCCATCAATGGTTTAAGAATGGTCTGTTTGGTTTGAATCTGACCAGAGTTCACCTTCAAAATGATTGGAGTAGTTTGGCGAAGCTTCCAGAAAAGGTTGGTAACTTCAATTTCTATTTTAAATCGTTTGTTAACTGTGAAAAAAAGAGAAGTTATAAGAATTTTTAAAATGAAGAGAGATCTTACTACTGAACAGAGTTTTTCAACATTAAAGCATTAAAAGTCCCACCCAAAATAGTACCAATCCACCCACTACGGGGACATCACCACTTGTAGACAGCAGCAGCAGTAGCAGGAGCAGCAGCAAACGTTAATCCCCCTGACGGAAGCATTCAACCGAAAGGGAAACGGGCCTTAAATCCGGACGCCCGTTAATAAAATTCCCATATTAAAACAATGCATATTTCATGCATTTAACATTCCATTACTCCCCACGATTGAGAACCCGGGCGAACAATCCCCGGGTTCGTACTGCACGCGAATTGCGTTGTCGGTATGCTTGACGCATTCGGGTTTGAGCGTTCCACTTGGCGTTTGCTTTCTCTTTAGGGAAAAGTGCGCAAAAATGTGTCGGTAGGCTGGTTTAGAAACATATTCCTACTCGGGACATAAACCCATGGGACATTTCTCTCAAAAAAAAAAACATTGGGGACCTTCGCATCTTAACGACGAACATCGCACACCGTATCTTTGAAGCATCTCGCGGTGTACAAACCTCAACGCGTCCCAGGGTGGGCTTTTTAGAAATAATCCGTAAATAAATTATTGTAATAAAATACTTTCAACCCCAAAGCGCCCAAAAGGACGATGCGGGTGGAACAGCCAGTGAGTGCGTGTGTGGGCTTTACGACCCTAAGAACAAGATGAGCTGTCCGGAACGGATCATCCCGGGGACTTGCTTCCGACAGAAGTGTTGTCCTTATTGTGAAATAAAAAACACACCCTCATCCCCCGGTTTAAGGGGAAGCGACATAAAACCGCACTGCTTAGGTTCTTTCGCTCCGAAAGGGTTTATTCCCCGGTTGGTTCACTTAAGGACGCGTCCCAATGGTTTAAAGTTTGGTACATGCTTCTCTCGTACCGCACCAAAACACACAAGCACACCCATCGCGGCTCCGGAGTTCCAAAGTCTTCCCTTTTTTCCTGTCCCAGTCCCGAGCACCGAGAGTCTTCTGGACGGTTTCAGCTTTTGACCTGAGATGGGTTACGTGTTTTCCGGTGATTTTGGGACAGCGGGCGAGAGATCCCTTGTGTGACCCTTATTGATGGTGCTGACGATGATGGTGATGGTTTTGCATAAAACGAGAACAAGAAAACATACACACACGCACACAAGCGGTATGGACGCGTGCCCAACCTGTCCCCCGTTAGGCCCGAACAAAGATGTTAGGGATGCCTAATGGACTGTTATGGATACGAAAGTACGAATGGGAATAGTTTTTACGGTTTTTAATGCGTGCAGTGCCGGGCCTCATTGGTCTGGAGAATGAAGATGGCTCGTACC
>AXCM01005027.1:0-19989 GCA_000473375.1 Anopheles culicifacies | reverse complement strand
CGGTTAATAAACAATCAGTTGCATTGTGAATCAATGTTTGTAGCACTCGATCTAATTTCAAAGTAAAAGGTAAAAGTTTTTAAAAGTTGTTGAAATTATTTTATTTGATTTATTACGGTAAACATTTTATGAGTCATTCTCTCGCAATATAATTCATGCATTTACTCATGAATGTGTTGTGTTTGTGTTTATATGTGTTTTCTTTTTGATGAAATAAAAATCGTCACTCCAGCTGCATTGCAAGCGGTATATTTGGAGCAAGCATGAATCCTTGAAACGTTTGCCTAGTGTGGGGCCTTTTTACCACCCCCCCCATCCTCCCTCCCCACCGACTTTGTGGTGCAGCACTATGTCGTGTTTATTGTTTTAGTTTATATTTTCTCGTTATTTTGCTCTCTGCTTGTTTCTGCTGCTGTCTGCTTCGCTGTCGTTGACGTTTCGTTCGTTTGGTTGCATCGCTGGAAACCAATAATAAATGTCGGTAATACAGAGAGAGGGGTTGGCTCGGTGCAAACCAGCGCAAACAAGACAAGAAAGCAAATGCACCCAAAGGCTAGCCGACCGGAAGCGCCACCAATCGTGCGAGACCACCACACGCTGGTTAGCGCCCTGTGTGGAGGTCGTGCGCTTGTAGACGTATGTACTTTGCCAATCGACTTCCGGCATGTGTGTGTGTGTTATTATCGGTGTGGTTATATTTATTCATCAACCCGTAAAATATTCCTGTTTCCGTAACGTGTTTTAATTTCATAAAATTTAGACGAAGAGTTTATTGGGAAATTTACGTTTCCTATCCATTATGAAATTAATTTGCAAAACAAAAAAAAACGTTAATATTATTTCACTGTTGTAGCTCATTGCCGAACCATTCTGTTTGCTTAATGGCGTTTCTGCTCTTCTTTTTGGCGAGCAAGATCGGAAACCCTAATGACAGTGGCATCATATTTCCATCAAAAGACGGTTCGCTTTACTACTCTGCCCGTGTTGTATTGTGTTTTTGTCCATGGGGAGCCTAGCAGTTTTTTTGTTGCTGTTGTTCTTTTCTTCTGGTTGTGAACTCGTCCTTCCCCGGCACCGTATGGCCTTACCGGAGCTAACGAACGGTCCAAATTATAGCTATCGTGTACCGTATCCGTACCGTAAAACGATAAAAAGAGAGAAGAATCAATTGAATAGGATGGGTTGGAATTGGCGCCGGAAACTCACTCCCCTTGCGTTTTCTCCGGTTGTGGAACACCGCACGGCAGACAGTAGGCGAGACATGTTGAGTAGAAAAGATCCCTTCAACCTCGCAACCTTCCCCTCCCGCCCCTTTTCCCGTGAAGGGGTGGAGTTTTCCTTATGTCACCGTAAAACACCACTATGCGGTTGAGACCGAAGCTCCCGGTAGGTAAGTCGTTGCGGAATACTAGAACTTATAATTGTGGCCTCATAATTGACCGGTTGTTTTCTCCTCTAGCTGCGACGTCGGGACGACCTCACAGTCATTTTTGCACCCTGTTTATGCACACTTGCCCACCACCACCGAACCACCACCCATACTATGTGCCGAACATTACTTAGGCACGTATGCACGCATGCACGGTGCCGCCATTTTAACAATGACAAATACCAAAAAAAAAAGTCAGACCATCACGGAGCATAGGTCAAACAGAAAAGTGGTGGTGCTTAAAATTGAGTTACGTACCGGTTGGTGTTATTAAAAATTAAACGTCAGTTTATGCAACTTACAAACTGCATGCATGTTTTGTCGGTTTGAGATATGCACTAATTGTCGAATAATGATTCTCTATTAAAACGCTATGATTGCCAGGTTGTAGCCTCTTTATTTTGTTTTTTTTTTCTTTCGCCTAAAGCTAGCGTTAAAGAGAACAAAAGCAATTGATAGAACGATTGCAGCAGGAGAGAATGCTTATTATCGTATGGGGGATTGGTCCGCGTAAGCGCAGTGCCAATGCAGTGTATGCACTTTTTGCCCGTGGGCAAACGGGTTGCATTCGGGCTTGAATGGTAGTGGGAACGTATGTACGGCCGCATTCATTAACATACGCGTATGCGCGTGTCTTGATGGGGGCGCACCATCTGTGCCAGTGTCGAAAGTATGTGTATTCGTTTGGTCTGTATCCTGCAGGCACTCCTTCCATTCAAGTACACCGACGCTCTCGTCCAGAGTAATTGCTGCGGGTTCAATTAAGTAATTGCGGAGGAGCTCGTGCAGTGGTGCCGGATCGGTCTAGCGTTCTCCACGACTATTTCCACTCCCTACTTTCGCGTGTTGATGCCTGTAAAAGTCAGTATTGGAATATTGTGTGCGGGAGGCGTAAAAAGGCTAGAATATGCCTGCTGGCCCGCTGAAGAGGACCTGGTTCGACAACTGCGACAAAGGGGCGACCATATCTTCGATGCTTTCATGTGCCATTGTTCTTAGGGCATTGGATGGAAATACAGCACGGATAGCTGTGAGGGTAACAGCACACCTCCAGGATAGCCATGTCCTGTCGGCAGCAGAGTGCCGAGTTGTGTTGAAGTTGCTTGCCAGTAGTGGGGAAAGTTTACCATTTTTTTACGACAATCGATAGCTGCATATGATTGATTTTCTTCAAACTGTGCCATCGACGATGCTGCTGGATGATGAACTACTTTCTTATCTATGTCAATCAGTTCTATTTTTGAATGTGTGTCTCATTAAGAAGTAAACACTAATTGGTGCTCATTGGCTGGGATGGGATTTCCTCCTCCTCGTTCTATGGAGTCATCTAGATGAAATATTTGGCCAAAAATACATGAAACGAGTATGTTGGAGTTTGAGTAATGTATTTTTAGTCTTAGATTCTAATTTTACACCAATGGACTATCGCAAATTGTTAAAAAAAACCTTTAAGTTAATTGTTAGAATGAATTTTAATTCGATTTTGTTTATTTTCTAATCGTTTTAGGTATTTGAAGAAAATGTGAGCGCTCACAAGGATTCGTTGATCGCACGATTATGTTCCGGCAGGTTATGGGCGTGCTGTGTGGTGTGGTGTTCGTGTTGACAATATGGCAGATCTCACCGCGCGATGTAACCGTCTACGGGGATGCCACCGTTCCATATTTGCCATTCGGTCAATCGTCACTCACAGCATCCGCATCGATGTCTGCGGGGAAACAAATCGACCAACAAAAACTCCCATACGATAGCGTCGAGACCAATGTCATCAGCGACCCAAAGTCGGATGTCGATGTGTTACCACCGTTCGGATACAGCAACAGAGGAACCAGTGGTACATATCCGATGAATCAAACACCATCGGGTAGTAGGTTGGTGGCAGCGTTAGCAGCTGCTGTAGTTGTATCGCCCCCCAGCAACCACACAGTTACTCCGGACAGATACCGAGGGAACGGTATAGAAAGGGAACGAGGACGGGTGGAGGGCAAAGATACGGGACTAGTCTCTCATAAAACCCCAACCAGTAGCATTAGCAGTAGTACACAGTCGACAGCATCGTTAACAGTAGCTAGTTCGTGGAGAGATTCGTTGCCAAATAATGACTACACTAGTCTGATCGATCTGAAGGACTTTAAGTTCACCATAAACTCTGATTACTGCGGAACGGGGACGGGTCCAGATGCCTTACGGGGTACGCGGTCACCTGCGACAGCGACGCCACCGCTAGTGTTAATACTAATCCACTCGGCCCCAGGTAACCGGGCCAAGCGCCAAACGATCCGTGATACCTGGGGTGAACCGGACGCCCGGGCCCGGCTCATCTTTCTAATAGGCGCAGTCGATTCCGGCGCGCTACAGCAAGCTATTGAGCTAGAATCACGCCAGCATGACGATATTGTGCAGGGAAACTTCGTGGATGCGTACCGTAACATGACCTACAAGCATGTGATGGCGCTGAAATGGTCCGTGTATCACTGCCCCGGAGCGCACTACGTGCTCAAGACGGACGACGACGTTTTCATCAACACACCCGTGCTGTACAACGCGTTGGCTTGGGTCGTGCCGCAGCGTAACTTGCTGTTGTGTCAGCTAGTGCCGAAGCTGAGCGCGAAACGGACGCATCGGTCGAAATGGTACGTCAGTTGGCGTGAATATCCGTTACGGTACTATCCACCGTACTGTCCAGGTTACTCAATCCTCTACTCACCAGACGTGGTTCGGCTGCTATACCGTGAGGCGCAGCGTCAGCCATTTTTCTGGATCGACGATGTTCACATCACGGGCACGGTGGCACAGAAGGTGAACGTCACCATTAAGCCGATGGACAAACTGTATCTCGATAGCAGGGCGAAGAGTGACCTTCTCAACAACCGAGAGAATGCTAGGCGTTCGTTCTTTTTCACCAACCCCAACCTTTCGTCAGATGAGATTCATCGGCTCTGGAATACGGTTCGTCCTCGTCGATAGCATGCATTGCGTTGTGCAAATCCGTTTTCAGACATGCCCCTTTTTATCCTTTCTGACAGGTTATGAGTTCATTCTTTGTCATGTCGATTTTTGGTTATCTACCATACCTTCCTATTGTGTTATGACACTATTTTTTAACATTTTTTTTCCAAACTATATACAAGTGTAATCGATTAGGTTCGAATACCTTAACATAAAGTTACTGTGCACTGAAGGGCATCGAATAGAATGAATTTGTTAGTAAATTCCCTTAAATCTGTCCTTGATAAGGTTGAAGTGTAATGTTCCTTAAACCATTCAGTGTTTCATCCTAAAAGATATTGCGATTGTGATGATTATCTTGGTACTGTATCCGTTCTAACTCAACATTCATTTGCCCTCGTATGCATTCGAGAGTAGCTCCCGAAGGAATATAATAATTAAATTGTGCGCACTAACAGCATCTAAACCAAAATGAATTAACGCGTTCAACGCCGTATCATCCACATATGGGTAATGTTGAGCCGAGCTGTGAGATGCTTGTTCTTAAAGTTTTCTATCTTTTTCTTTCAAAATTACGAACGTCTGTGGAATGAGTTTGTTGTTGAGAGATAAATGAAAATGGTTTAGCATAACATGAACAGAAGAATGAACAAACTTGAATAAGAAAATGTCATTGAACTAGAATAAGCGGCGGTAACAAGGAAGAATAGAGTCCCCATTCAGCCGTTGACAGCGACTAAACGCTGGAAGTAATCAGGCCCAGTGGACACTTAAGACTTGAGTTCAATTATGGTATTGTTAATTTGTAAAAAGGCGAGCATTTGAATAGACAGAGTGAGTGAAAATTAACACCATTTGGAGATGACTAGTTTGCATCACGCTTAGGATTATTTTTCATGGTCTAAACCGTGCCTCAAAAATGTTTAGATCACTATAATCATCATAAATAATTATAATAATTGAATCTCCATTGAAAATGAACACTCATGGAATGATCAAATAATGGGGAATGGGGAATCTATTCTTTCTTTTTGCCCAACAAGCAATCGAACGCTCAAAGATCTTAATAGCAAAGTTAGTTCAATTCGTCGTATGTACTGTGTTTACGACCGATGAAAGCCATAAAATATATTTATTTACTAATGCCAGGACTCGCACTGCTGCTCAGGTTTGGAATAGGTTCAGTGCGCGCACAAAACAGACCGCGCGAAACAATGAGGGATGAATGTATGTGTACAATTAGTAAAGTATGTAAGTATGTATGTGAGTGTAAAGTTTAAACGAATTTGTCGACTGTTTTAAAAGCGAGCCTGTGTAGCATGAACGAAATGATGCACTTAGTGTAACTAGAACTATATTCCACTAAGAGATGTTACGGATGGTGAATAGGTTGTTTGGAAATGAAAGAAAAACAATAGAACAGTAAGGAAAAATGAACGTTAACATAAAACGACCATCATCAAACACTGACATTTACGAACGTTGAAATTAGTCACGACGTCCGCGGTGGGACAGATATTGTATATAAAATGAAACAAATCTAGCAGAGATTTGGATCGATTTATCAATATTCTGTTGAATTATGTGATGTTTATTGTGTAGAACGAAAGGCTGAATGTTTTATCTGCATCTGTGCTATGATTTTAAAGCATTAGGAATTGCAACTTTTTGTTTGTTTGATGGCCTAACTCTACCCCTGTTTGCAAATTAGTAAATTCTTTTTCCTGTTTTGTTTTATTCTACTTAAAGGGAATAAGAAAATTATATGTATGGCGTCAGTTGACTTTTTTGATATTATATTTTGATATTACAAATTCATGTAATAAATTCCAATGAAATAGTCCGTCTAATTAGCTACGCACCAGGCAGAAAACTAGTATGAAATGCAGTAAACGTTAGCAAAAATTAATTATCTTGTACCGTCTGGTCCCTCTTTTTCTTCACGCACCGTCTCTGTAGTGTGTTGTTGAGATAAAACAGTAGTGTGGTCAAGAGTATATTTGTAGATAACCAGGACAAGATTTCCAAGTTTTCTATTCCATTTCCTTCTTTCCAGCGAGAACTGAGTACAATCTAAATTCTACAAATGAGCGCGCGTTTATTCGCAATTGAGCTACATATAACGGCAAGCAGTGAACGGCGGGATAGCAAACGTAGCGGAAATTTAACATTCACATCTTCCAACGTTTCGTAGTTTTTTCAAATTCAAATAGCGCCAAACGTGTATTAAACTCTGCTATCCGACGTGGCAGTGTAACGTGTGTCTGTTGAGAATAATCGAAAACTTTATTCAATACGTTTTTCCATCAATTAACGAGATCGGTAGGGCACAATGTACCAGTTCTGACTTACTGTAGTAAAAAAGAAAAAAAAACAAAAGAAGAAAACTATCATTCGCGTATCCCTTTCATGTTAAAATATTATTCAACCTTGGGAGCAATACGAGACAACTAGGAACTTACTGCAAAGGGACAAAACCGTCGTTCAAATGAGAAGATCAAAGCATAAAGTAAAACAAATTCGAGTAACCGTTAATGTAGCTAGATAAAACCTATATTTCTTGTTAGTGTAGCGAAAGTGTAAGTTAATAGTGAACGGAAACATTTTGAAATTGAGTGGTAGTCCATCCACTACGGGTGGACCGATGTGGATATATATTTTAAAAAAATATTTAGAGGGCAAAACAGAGCAAAACCGATACATGTGTATATGCAACTGTATTTTTTTTTGCGAACAAACCGCTACTAAACATGTAGTTGGAATTTTCGCATAAGGACAAACAAAGAAAAGGAAACGTCAGCAAAGGTAACTACAGGCTTAGTAGTGGACTTGTTTATTGTTGTTCAAACCGTTACTCTCGTGGGTGATGTATCACAAATACGCTATATCGTACTCAAGGCACTCCATCTGTGTATACGTCTGTGGATGTAGTGAGGCAACATGACAGTCGCAAACAGTATGGTTCTGTGCTATTTCCATTATTGATTGGCGCGCCGGTAAAGTGGCAGGATATTGCTCTCTTCACGGTGATTTTTCAAACCCTCGGAATTGGAATAAAATAACGATGTATGTAATAATGGCAGCAAACACCTTTAAGATAAAATAAGAACATGGATGTGGTAATCAGTATCGGTGTCGATCGATGTGCGTTTATGTATGTGGGTCACCATACGTTGTAAAAAATTTGCAAGTTAATTTCGAAAAGTCCACAAGCGGTTATCTTAGGCGATTCCATCATTAGCTTGAGATTAACCAAGTCGTAAAAATCCTACATAAAACGGAAACGTTGTGTTTTGATTAATGCATGCGTTTGCAATGGTTAATGCGCGATGATCGTTACCTTTTCATCTCTGGTTTGTTTTTTAATGTTTTTGTACTGCATCGATTTTAAAGCATTTTTCAACTCTGCTTCCTGCAATGAACAAGAGAATAGAATACTTCAATAGGAGAGTGTTATGGTACGCAATTGAAAGTTAGTTTTCAAGATTCGTGAATTCATCTTCTTTCGGACTTTGGAACCCACCTCAGTTTCTACAGAGTCATAAGAATATGTTAACCCGTAAAACAGCAGAAGGTTTATTAAAAGCTGTGCGACATTCGCTGCTACTTGTGTAGGACGCGTATTTTGCACCATGATAAGGTAGGCATGTATGGAACATGCTAAAAACGTTTGCAGTATGAGAGCGAGTACCAGCACTCCAAACGTTTGTGATAAATGCTTTTTTAGAGAAATTAAATCTTCAAATATGCTATAAATGGCAACCAGATCGAGTTCGTTCCGTTTATGGACTACGCACATCGCAATTTGATACCGTTGGGCTAGGTACCAAGCAAAATACAGCAGGAAAAGCTTTTGAAGATCCATAGTTAATTCGACTATGACATTACAGTGCAGCACTAAATACACCTCGTACGGTAAATCGTATCGGACTTGTATGTACAGGTGCATACCCAAGAAAGCACCACGCAAAAGAATACTGACAGCGACAAGCACCTTTAGTAAAGCATGTCGCCTGATAGAAATGTCCTTTACTGTTTGCAATCGGTGAAAAGCGTTATCTATTGCTATGGTTAGATTGCATATCGTCACTAGTCTGTCGCTGTGTTGATACATCCACATCAGGATAATGTACATGATCGCTCCGTTGATGGTGTACTTCAGCAGAAGCACAATCTCCGTCACCGTACGCATCATCTGGCGAAAGTTATTGAACGTTTGCAACAGTCCGAGATAACTAACGATCGTCACTGTACCGGTGAGGAGTAACGTGTTCCGGAGCACATGTTTGCGCCGTGCCGTCGCACCTTTTGGCGATTGCTCAATGAAAACGAGGGAAACACACAAATGGTTGAATAAGTTGAGTATCCTTTGATGACTCATTTAGTAGCTAGGAGTAAGCGTTGTTTGTTCTACACACGATCCTTCGTTGCTTACTGATAACAAGTCGTCTAGGCTGCATTGCAATTACTCGCCATGGGCACATTAGGTGGAACCTTCTGTTGATTTAAATGTACGCGGCGTACTGTCATAATACTAAGTAACTACGTTTTTATTATCCTTGTTTAAATATGTATAATGCTAGATGTAGGCATACATGACTATTAATGCGCGATTTGACTTACCTTTTGATTGACTGCATCAAAATCAAGAGCAAATGATAAGAATGTACTTCCATATATGGCAACTATGGACCAATTTGTGAAACTGGTTTTTAAACTAAATCCGTCATTTATCACATAAAAGCATAAGTATGCCTTTATGGAACACGTGATAAAAATGTTTGCAATGTGCAGCAACTGAATGATTCCGAAATTGTTCGATAACGTTTGTTTTAAACTTTCCAATTTGTCAATAAGAGAAATTACCGTGTTAGGGTTTAGTTGATTTATTCTTATCTGCAGTACTAACGCATCGTACTGCTGGCGTAGAAAGGTGGCCCAAAATTGAACGTACACGCGGTGCACTGACATAATGAACTCCGTGTAAGAAAACCCGTACACAACGACTATGTAATTGAGTTCGTAAAGATGACTTTTTGCTTGTATTTTGTAAGTCTGATACAAGAGAGTAACTACGAGAATGAGGACATTCACGTAAATTTGTACTTTTAACACCAACAAATCGTTTCGACGCCTAATATGGGAATTGAATCGTTCACTCATTTCGGTAACTATGTGCAGAGCATGATTGCAACACTCTTGAAGCTTGCTGTTGCTCACTAACGTCCAGACTAGGAGCAGTATTATGGCGAATAAGCGCATTGTGTGAAGAATCATTGATGTAGCGCTAGCCACATTTTGAAACATTAGATGCAAGTCGCGTAACAGCAGCATAAGCGAAGCCACGGCACAAATCATTAATGGGATTGCCAGTATGAAAGCATTCCGAAAGCGATGTCTATTGCGGAAAACGTAACGGTTCGTACGGGAGTCGATGTGTAAGTAGGTGGGCGCTAGTAATAGATGATTGAACCAATTTAAGAACTTTAACTGTTCCATGTTGCAGTGTTACTAATGGCTCAAGCTATCGGTGTGAAGCAAGCATGTAACAATAGGATGGAAATGAGTGATTGTCTTGTTTGAATATTTAATAGAAAACATCAAAATTATTTATAATATCTCGTGACGTGACAGCAAACAATTAATGTTTCCAGTTGCCACAAAAAAGTTAGTAAATAACAGAGATGGAAAGCTTTTGATTGATTGGGTTTATAACCTGGCAGAGAACTTACCTTAGTCTTAACGCGATCGTGAGCGTACGTGAATGCGTAAAACGATCCACTGTATAAGATCAATGTTGCTATACTTAAGAAGGCACCTTCTATACCCAATCCCAATTCAAAGATATAGAATATGGTGAACGTCTCCACTGCGCACGTTACCAATGCATCCAGCGTATGAAGCACATTCATAACACCGAAGGTGGATGCGATACTCTGTTTGAAATATTGCAATTTGTCCCAAAGTGTCAGCACATTGTGAAGCACCTCTAGCGGTTTGTTCCCTTTGACGAGCCACACCAATTCCTCGATATGGTGACTGATAAAAAGCGTCCAGCATTGTGCAAGCATCAGATGCATCAGAGTGATAAATTCCAGAAAAGTTATTGCACATATGTTGTAAACGTAATGTATCTTTCTTAGGCGTTCGATTCTCCACGATACGTTACTGTGAACGGCGATGGCAGATAAGAGTACTGCGACGACACTAGAAATCTGAACCGAAAGTAGCTGTACCATTTTTCGCCTGTTCCAAGTAAGATTGAGACGATTATGCTTTTCTTCGACAATTGTTAATGCGAAGGTACATTCGTGCACCAGTTTGCGATTGTAAAACAGCGTCCAGAGTATGAGTGGTACCATCACTAATAGTCGCACCGCGTGGAGAATGATCGCAATCGCTCCCATTACGCTTCCTATGCGGTCTAGCAAAAATTCCAACATTAGTACAGATGCAGACACCAAACCACTCGTCACGATCACTGTTAGTAGCGTTACGTTCCGATAGACATTTCTGGAGCGAACAACGTAACGGCCGGTCTGGGGATCGTAGTGCAGATAAGTGGGCGATACGAAACAGTAATTGAAAACGTTGAAAAACTTTAGCTCTTCCATACCGTTTGAGTGCGTATCGTGATCCTGACTGAAGAGGCCGAATTGAAACACTCTGAGAGTGTAGTAGACACTCCCGCGAACAAGATGTCCAATGAACAAAAGCGCAAAAGAAACATATTAATATTGCATGAATTGTTAGCACTCCACTTCACGGCAAGCGGGTGTGTTGTTGTGGTGGTGGTGATGGTACAATTACAATTTAAAGGACACTTATACAGTTATTTCCAAGGATTCTAACTACTAGCTTTGTAGACTTACCTTCAAATTAACCAGGCCGTAAGCGTATGTGCTAATTAAAAATGATAATACGTAAGCAACCGCCGTGTACAGATTCATGGCAACGCTCAGCAGTGTCAAATCCACATCGACGACGTAAAGCACGATGTACGTCTCTACTGAGCAGGTGACAAAGATGTTCAGCAAATGAAATAACTCCATCAGTCCGAAAATGGATGCAAATTGCTGCTTAAAGCTTTCCAGCACACTTCCGAGTGACAGAATAGTGTCCAGCTTTTGGCGGTCTTTATAATCGATGAGATTAAGTAACTTGACATATCTACTACTGAGAAACGCTGGCCAAAACTGTGTGTATGTTTGATGCATGAGTATAATTTGTTCGAGGATGTTAAACCCAACCATCACGAAAAAGTGAGGAAAATGGCGATAAATTGAAAACATGTACATGAAGTAACTTTGAAAGCCAGTGTTTAAAAGAAACAAAACAAATGCTATGCAAAATTGCATTAGTGTGAGTAGACGCACGTTCATGTTTCTCGATTTAGCAGATAACAGTTCATGTTCGGTTCGTAACACTTGGTTGTAAATGTTCACTAATGGGCGGCTGTATGTCAGTGTCCAAATAACAAGAGGTACTGCTACCGCAAGACGAACACTGTACAAAATAAGCGTGATGACTCCCATAACGCTAGATGCCATTTGTTGGAGATTATCTAGCGCAAGAACTACCGCGGATAAACCGCTAACGAGGATTAAAACCGTCAGAACAGTTACATTCAAGTACTGGTGTCTAGTGCGAAAGATGTAACGGTCCGTTTCAGGCTCGCGGTACAGGTAGATGGGTGACACGAAGAAGTGATTGAACCAGTTTAAGATTTTCAACTCGTCCATACTGTGATCTCACGTTCGTTGTTTCGATGGCAACTGATTCATAACGGTCACCGTTACGCGATCCTTGAATATCAACTGAACTGATGTAACGCTATGATAACTCACCTCACCCATTCGATAAACGTTCATGCCATCGTGCTCTTTGTTGAGGTGCGTTTCAATAATAAATGCCACAAAGTAATTATAATAACCACCCACTTGTTGCAGAGAAATTCATAACCTACCTTTAGCTCTAACATGCTGTAGTAGAAGCACAGCGCATAAAGCATTACTGTCTCCTGTACTGCGATGATCATCAGGCGTAGGATGTAATTGAAATGTACTTGACTAAGTACTTTCTGCAGGATGTCGTACGTGCAGAATGACACATTGAACAACAGATGCAGCAAAACTAGCAGTAACTTCACGCCAAGCACATCCGAGAGCTGATCTTTACATTGTTCCAGAATAACCATTTCGTTGATGACGATTGTAAATGGTTGTACTAGCAGAATGTGCCGCAGAGCTTCATACGCTTTGGCAAGCGTTTCGGCAAGTAGCTGACAGAGTAATGCGTTTAGTAGGATGTAATGCTCAATCAGTACACTGCTAAACACGCCCCAGATGTACAGATAAGAATGGTTCCGATAAAGGTTGTACAGCAGTTCCATCACCGTTAGAATGTTGCATAGTAGTAACATCGATAGCTGCAAATGTTTGACGGAAAATTTCCATTTCTTGCCAAGTGCGAGCATTCCTGATACGGGTAGCTTTTGCAGTAGTGCTTGTAGCTTGTGGCGTTGCCAGAAGTTGTCGAAAATAAGAAACACCACAACGACCAGTGTTGATAACAGGCGGCCAATGATTGTGAACCAGTTAAGGCAGGTAGTGCACTGTTTGCTGGGTGTTACCCATGGGTTAAGGAACGCTAGTGTCAAAATGGCAAACAGTGGCAGTAGTAGCTGTAGCTGGGCTCGTGCTATTTTGTAGCCGATGGTATGGTTCTTGAGCCGCACCATACGTACATTGGTGATGAACAGAGCGTGAAAAATGTTTAGCACTTGCATACCTTCCACCAGGGGTGTGACTAACACACAGTGTGTGGGACAACCTTGTGTCATCTGCCTGTACGACACGATAAGAACTGTTTAATCACTTAATAAATTAATTATTTACCGGAGGCATACAGCTCCATGACCCTGACGTAATCGATCTATCCCTTAACGACTCCGGACGACTATCTGTTACGAGGATGGCAAGACCTGATGCTCTAGATTCGGGCCATTGCTTGTAAAGTCATCGTCGCCCAGAGACGGTTATCATCTGCGTCTGGAAGCTTTTTAAAAACTTGCGACTCAAAGACGCAGAAACACGTGCCGTTCAGCATTCCTAATGGGTGAAAAGTGGCCCGACAATATCGGCCTAATGAGTGTCTGAAATAATCGATTGTTTGATGTCCGCGGATTGTGGCTGAATGCTAGGGAATCGTTGGCCTAGCGGTCGGCAACGATTTGTAAAAGGTTTGATTATGGGAGCAAAAACCGTACATGAGTGTGTGCTAATAGGGTAACCCTTTAGCGCGAAGGAACCCGCGCGCAATGAGGGTCGAAGTGCTCCAAAATAATGACCCGCCCGGTGGTCTGTTACATGATCATCCGCTCTTACACGATCTAGCAAGCGCGAGCGGCTCCACATTTGCCAAAAACTTCCAACCGCGGGAGAGTATCGTGGCGGATAGTTTGCACGCTCACAATAGCGGCCGTGGCCGTTTAGAAGTGTACGGTGTACGGGCGGCTTTGGCCAACCCAAAGCATGTGGCTGCTGCGGCTTATTACATCGGCATGCTCGCGTCGGGGAGAGCCCATGTTTGGGCAGTTGGCCAGGGGGTTGGCTTTTTCCCACCCTACGATGGCGCTTGCGAGACGCACAGGCTTCCCTTACCAGTGGATGAGATGCATGCCATGCCGGGGTAGTAGGCAAGTGCATGTGCGTACGTACGTGCGTGTGTGTGTGGTTTTGCTTTTTTTCGGTTTTGTGGGGTGAGTTGCTTTTGCCACCAAGAAGAGGACGAAGAAGATGTTACCGTAATCAAACATACCTTTCGCCCAGTTTTGCCTTCCGAACGGAGGCCTCACACACTCCCGGAGGCCCACACACGTGTTAGACTAACTGCACCAGAAGTACGAAGATTTCCAAACCTCAAAACAGTGCAAGTGTTTGGAGGGAGCGCATTGATTATCTGCCGTGATGCTATCACACCATTATCGTCGTATCTCGCCGAAAACATGCATGAGGGCAGCCCTGGCCTAGTGTTTGTGTGCAAAGGTAGGAGGAGGCGCCGGAGAGGACCACCGATACTTAAAAGCCGGCGTTTTCGTAACGGAACGGTTCAGTCTCGATCGGTACGGCCGGGTGGGTAGAGTGTGCTTTGCTCCGCAAGATCCACCTGCAGAATAATGGGCGGTACGATGGGTTGGTTGCATTGGGTGGCATTAGTGGTCGTCGCGGTTCTGGGAGCGCTTGGTGATGCCCGGGTTCTTGGCAGTAGTCGTCGATTTCGGGACTACGATTTTGATTTCTCACATCTTGGAGAAGCATTGTACGGTAGCCATGATACGGCGGCGATCGGAGAGCTTGTACGCGCCTGGTCCCGTTCACACAACAATAGCAGTGTCAATCCGGAGGAGCTGGGAACTTACGCCGAAGGTGACATCCATCAGCCGCTGATCGAACGGAACGCGCTCAAGTTTACCAGCAGCAAGTGGAAGAAGGGTGTAGTGCCATACGAATTTAGTGACGAGTTTTGTGAGTAGTCCCAAGGAATTGGAGGTTATCGTATGTCTCATTTTCGTACAAGCTTGATGCTATCGTGCTTTCTTGTACTTGTGTTTGTTGTGTGCTTCTATGGATGTGTGTGTGTGTGTGTATCTGTGTGTGATCGCGTGTATGTGTCTTTCAGCAATCGGCGATCTGGCCAAGCTGTTTTCGGCATTTGAGCAATTTCATCAGAAAACCTGCATCCGGTTTGTGCCGCGCACGAAGGAACGCGACTACGTAGTAATCGAGGGTCGCAGCTCTGGATGCTGGTCAGCAGTAGGACGAATGGGTGGCCGACAAGTGCTAAACCTCCAGCGCAACGGGTGTCTCCAGATGGAGGGTACCATCGTGCACGAGCTGATGCATGCGCTTGGCTTCCTGCACGAGCACACCCGCCACGACCGGGATCGGTACGTGAACATTTTCTTCCGAAATGTGCGCCCGAATCTGGTCAGCAACTTTGGGCGGGAAAGTGAATCGCAGACCACCACACTCGGCATGCCGTACGATTATGGCAGCGTTATGCACTACTCCAGAACGGCGTTCAGCAAAAACGGCAAACCGACGGTAGAGCCGAAGGTAGGGTTTGGGAAAATTGGCCTATCGGTGCGAGGCAACTGATTGATTTACCGTTTTCCCTTCACCGAACCGCCGCTTCACCGTGCGCTCCAGACGCGTTGATGAGCGACGATTCCGTTGCATAATGGCGCTAACGCATTTTTGCTTCTCTCCGACAGATCAAGTACAGCGGGCAGCTTGGACAGCGCGTCGGCTTTTCGGTGAAGGATGTACAGAAAATCAATAAGCTCTACTGTCATCGGTGAGCAGCCAAATGGGAGGAGGGGTTTCCAGCCTCTGACAGACCCGAGATTGCACAACCCGCGCAAACGAGCTGGTGCAACCGGGCCAGGTCTTACCTAAGAATGAACGAACCAAAAAGATGCTTACGTCTGGAAGCCTTCTGACACTGTGGATGGTTAAGAAGCGCGTGTGCATGTGGGCTAGTGTTAGTTTTTGTTTGTTTGTAGTGATAGGTTTACGCGAGCTGAACTGAAAAGAAAACATAATCTGAAACGAAAACTGGAACAGATTGAACCGTAACGGCAGAAAGAAATTGATTTCAGATGAAAAACTGCGACGAAGGCTCATGGTACATGATATTGCATACTTTTAGGCGTTTAATAATTAGGAGCTTATGATGAAGGCAGGGTTTGTAGCCAAACTTTGTTTGGATGCTGCATTAGTGAGGAAACTGAACTGGAATCGAAACTTTAGTAGAAACAACTGCAAGGGATGGTTAATTGAATCCCCTCCAAAGTTCTGGTATAAAAACTAATTCTTGATGGTAGGCTTATCACACAATATACGCCATGTCACGATTCTTGAGCAATCAATTTCAACCTCAAACCAATTCTAATCGCTAAGACATGCAGGCGGATACCAGCCTGAAGTGCAAACGATGCCGGTACGTCAATGCCACATCCTGGTTGCAGTTTCATCTACTGTTCTGGTATTTTCGGTAGACCGAAACAACGCAAATTGCACCATTGCGGCAAGGCGCAACCGCAACCGGCTGCTGTGGCGATACACTTTTACTTTTCGGCCGGTAAACTTGCACTTGAACTTTAAGCACAAGACACGGCCAATGTGGTTTGCAAGGTTCCGCCAGTTGGATCAGCGACTACTCATTGACAGCTGCATCTGTATGCGTCGTTGCCCTTTTACGGGTTCTCCTTGCCGCTTGCTGTTCTGTATCAGGCGGGGTTAAGCGCGGGTTCTTTGGCTGGGGGTAGCGTTAATGATTTTGTTTTAATTGTTTTTACGTTAGCGGCCAGCTAAACGAGAATGCGTACGCTATGGTCAACCAACGCATTATAACGCCAAAAGAAGGAATTCCGGCTCAAGTTTACCAGTGCATGACGAAGTGTGTTTTCGCGGTGATCTGCGATATCTGCCATCATCATCGTTTGCGTTTAGGGTGTGGGTTGATCGCAAAGTTACCGATGGCGTAAAGTATTTATTTTTATGACTAACCCTGTCAGCATGGGCAGCGGGTCTTTTATTGAAACTTCTAATCATTCAAAAAATGTGCAATCAATTTTTCCATCCAACTAAACCAAACGGGCCAAGGAGTAATTTCCGTCACTTCTCCTACACAAACGAATCGGCAATACTGATTGATCGTTCAACCCCCTCAGTAGGAGGCAATCGTTCGATCAAACTAATCGATTGCCGTAGAAAAAAAGAGTTCAGCGTTAAAATCAATTTGACAACTGATCGATGCTATTTGTTATTATTACTTGCAAAAGAAGAGAGAGAGAGCCCCCGATGCCGCGGTGCTGGGTGTTTCGTGAATGGCGAGTCACCACCCCGTAAGGGTGGTTCGATTGGGCGGCAAATAGCCGGAAAGGCACAGGTAGCTCACACTAGCGCTAATGCCCTGAAGCGTTTTGTGCAAGGAAGTTTCGCCCATATGCTGCGGCACTGATCTGTTTTGGCATTGCCGTGGGACACTGCCCAAAACTTTGAATGGCTGGTTAAAGATCGTAAACGATCGTAGGCACAAGACACAGCAGGAAAAAACATTAGCACATTAGCGTTTTTGTACGCTTGTTGAGGGCATGAATGAGGAAGTAGTTCAAAATGGGGTGTATAATGTTAACATAGGAATTATTTGTGACTGGCGGAAGGCGTATACCTGTGAATAGGTTGTGAAGTCTTCTTTGGACGATTCTCGCCACAGAGCTGTTGGTCGAATGAAAGCGAAACGTATTCGTTTGGTAAGACTCATTTTACAGGAAGTGGAATGGTGAGATGATGTTTGGGCTTATTTAATTTACGTTTTAGAACTCACCGATGGTATTTCAAGGTTATCAAACGTTGACAACAACAGTGATACACAATAAAAATCTGATGGGAAGATGACTTCGCTTATGGGTGAGAAGTAAGAAGTCGGTCGTGGTACAGTTTAAAAATTTGATTTATTTTCCTCATCTTTCAATAAAACAATCTCGAAACATTGAACAAGAGAAAAATAAGGTTCTCGCTTGCCGAACGCCAAAGTGATCGTAGTTCACAGTCAAGTTTTTGTTTTCGTTTAGTGCCATTCGTTAGCATAGACGGCTGGGGCGGAGTACACCGACGGGTAGCTGCTGACATAGGACGTCTTCAGAGGAGCAACATAGGACACTGGAGCGGCCTCGTAGGCGATGGCAGCTGGGGCAGCAGCCTGCACGTAGGTCTTGACAGCTGGAGCAGTATAGCTGTAGGTCTTGGCAACTGGAGCAGCATACACAGTCTGGACCGGAGCGGCATAAGCAACTGGGGCGGCATGGACAACTGGAGCAGCAGCCTGGACGTAGGTCGTCTTCTCCACTGGAGTCGACACAACGGTCTTCTTCACGGCCGGAGCAAAGACTGGCTCAGCGACCTGCTTGTTGTGGTACTGGGTGAAGCTCTGGTGCGAGTATCCAGTCGGGACGGACTTCTCAATCGTACCAACGTGCGCAACGGTCGGCTCCGAGATGATGCTCTTCTGGTACGAGATCTCCTTCTGGGCAACGAGGGCCGGGGCAGCAGCTACAACGGTCGAGTAAGCCAGCGGGCTGGTCTCCTGGACGTATCCAGGGGCAGCAGCGGCAACGGCGAGAACAACGGACAACACCACCAATCGGAACATATTGGATTGTTTTTGTGTTTGTTTTACTTGTGACAAAGAAAAACGAAAGGTCTGTGTTGTTTTGGAGCTTTTGCTTGAACGGCTGAACGCTGACTGTGCTTTTCGGATCGCCGGTTTCAATCTTATATAGTGACCACGAAAAATACGACATCATCCGCTCGGTGCGGCCTCCCAGTACGACGGTTCCGCTCACTCGCGGTACCTCTCTTTCTGCTGTGCCGAGATCCTTCGCCATCTTGCTCCACCACCACACCGACCGACGTTGTTTGCTACGGTTTCACACTTTTTATTTTGCTTTCGCACTCGCGACTACTCTATCTATGCGACTTATGTTCCTCCTCCACAGGTGACCTTCCGTGCGTCCTTTTCGGCGTTCCACCACGCACCGCACAGTGCCCAAGTGGCTCTCGCAGCTGCCGAGAGGCGTATTTTCCTGTGCAGTTTGGGTGCAGTTTGGAAAGATCGATGGAAAAAGGGTAATGCGGATGTCCTTGATTTTCGTGAAGGGAGTCACTTGGAACGAGATTTCAATTCAAGATGTAGGAAATTGAAATTTCTTTGTTTGCTGCAAGACGGCGCAAGTTCCCGCAGGTAGGAGTTGGAACGATGGCCGGGATGCTGGAATTTTATTCTCGTTCTGGGTGATTGCGTTTCGTGGTTTTGTGATTTGCTTATTAACGAATCAGGTGATTAACTTTCCTGCATCTCATTCTCCCTTGTCCATTAGCAGGTAGGGGACGGTAATGAGGTTGAAATTGAACTCAGCACTCGGCTGGATAATATTTCATTGTGGAAATATATGAAAGATACAAATCATTCATAACTGCAACCACCTTTTGTGCAACTTCAGGGACGTTTTCCAAAATGTCACGAATTTGTAACCATGCCGTTTACCGATGTCCATGTCCATGTTTTACGACGGAACGTTATTATCATGTTGTTTTCAGTACAGTACTCACACATTCTTTTGTCGCATTATGTTCTAGAAGGGTTTCCAACGTATAATTTTACGGATCTTTGATTTATTGAGAATCTGCACGTTGAGTTGGGCGCTAGAATGTAATTTTTAGGGCAGAAAATGTCAAAAATCATTTTCATTTTCAGCAATAATGTTTATAGCCAAGAATTTACGGTTTTTTATTGGCGTCTGCTTGTAAGACATAATTAAAACTGAATTTATAGTCGTGTGCTAAACCGTTAATTAAATGTTCTGAATATTGTATTGAGCGATACGGTGTTGTTGAGATATTTTGAAAACCGCCCAATGCTAGTTATCCCCTTGGACAATGGATAATCCATACGGTTCCTCCAAAACCAGCCAACCAAAACTTGCCTGTTCACCGTTCCTACGGGCACGGCTGACATTTACGATGAGATAATTTCTAGCAAGCGTA
>KI423891.1:17270-28101 GCA_000473375.1 Anopheles culicifacies | reverse complement strand
CAATAGCAAGCACGAAGCTAGTGAGGTGGAAAATTGGTTGACATTCAATTGGCAGATGCGTGCCGTAGATGTGTCTTATCTTGGGCCTTTTTTTCTCGTCTATCGACCTTCTTTGGGTTTAGTGCTGCTTCTGCAACTGGAGGATGGCAATAAATTAGTATTATCACCAATATTTATCTACCCTACCTCAACTCCACCACCACCAACGGTATGATTATTCGTACGGATTTTGACAACCCTGTAAGAAGAGTGGAGCTCTTTCTTTTTTGGTTTGAGATACAGTGCGTAACATAACTATAAGATCGCTTCTGTTTTTTTTGAATAACTGAAAATGCTGAAGAGTTAGATGAAAATGAAATTTTGCAAAGTAGTAGAGCACAACCAATCACGTTTTGTAGTACTATTACATATGTTTTCGCCGGGTTGAAATAAAACCTCTTGCAAAAAATTATAACTTCTGTTGAAAATTATTATCTTCAAATTCGAAAAAAAATTTAGTTTTAACAAAATTATAGATAGTCCAGTAAATTTTATTTGCATTTGTTTGCTTCTTCAAAGCTAAATATTGTGTCTATTGCACTGTATCATTTTTCAAAGTGCATATTTTGGATTACTTTTTATGATCAAGGAGCTACAGCAATAACTTTTCTAACTATATATCAACCTGATACAATAGTTATAACTTATGTAGAGGTTAATTAAATGCAGGGAGAAATAATACTTTTGGCGCGTTGATTTGTTTTAAAAGCGTCGTTAAAATCGAAAATCAAAGATGTACAACAAATAAGGCTCATAGCAGAATACAAAAAAAGGTAAACAAGATGTGGACTATCCCTCTAGGTATCTCTTTGATTTTTCTATCTAAAGAACTACTCATCTTATAATTATGGTAAGGACTGTATGTGAATGTGAAACAATTGTTTCCATTAGTTGTACATTCGTATAGAGCTGACGAAGTATATGAAAGATCTAAATGAAGATTAAAACGAATATAAGAATTCCTTCATCAAATTTCGATTAGACGCAACGTTTCAGAAGATTACATAAAAAATTGAAGATTCATTGGATTCTAGCTCTTCGTTAGTAACATGAAACGAAAAGACATTCGCCTTACATTACAAAACATTATTAAAAATGAAACCCACGTAAAAGCAGCTTCATATCGCGTCCTAGCGAAAAGTTTGCTATTCTTTTCTCGCTAGAGTGTAGTTGTCCAGCACAAGGACGACCTCCTTCGGTCAGGTTGATGAAAGCAGACCTTACTTCCGACAGCAACATCGCCGGATGGAAGCACTAAAAGTATTTGCTGATATCGTCTGAAAGGACGCATACGGAACTTTCCGAAGATCATCCCTCGCAATGCGACGGCAAAGCGAAACCACCAACCGAACCCGTTCGGTTACTTTTGCACCGAGCCAAAACGAGTTTTGCGTTTCGCAACTTCCGCAAACACATGAGTCACTGTGGACTAACTTGAGTGCAGTTTTGCGTTGGAGTAGATTTCGCTTTTTTCGGCTGAACCGACCAGGGTTTGCTTTCAAAAGGGACTTCTTTAACAAGATTTGGATCCCGGTGCTTTGTTTGGCGACATCATCCAATCGAGTGCGCAGTCTGAGTGGCTGAGTTCAGTTCAATCACGACGCCCTTCGTCCCGTGCCCGACGACAGTGAATGAAGAAGTCGTGAAGACTTTTTCCGCATGACTTCCGTGAAACTATGTGCCACGAGGGAGTATTGCACACACACACACACATGGTCAGTCGCCGGGTTGGCGGGTTTCCTTGGTTGGGCAAAGTTTCGAACCGCACAGTGACGCCTTTGTGGTTTCTTAGTTGTTGGAAGAAAGTTTTAAAATTTTCGTTTGGCTATTTGGGAATTTTTCCGAGGCGGACGGCACTGCATCGGTGCAGCGTGTGTGTGAAAGGGGTAGCACCGGAGCCGTGGTGGGATGTCTGGGAGTCAAAATTTAATTTTCAAATTGTTTCGTTTGTGTGTATTCGGGACTAGGTTTCCTTTTCGAGTCACTTATCTGACCACCTGTCCCGGTTGGCAGTGGGTAGCTTGCGTACCATCGGGGAGTCATCCGGGATAAAGTTTTGAGCTAGAGAGGGTAGAGTTTGCTTTCATGTTTCCACGGGAGGGAGAAAAGAAATGTTAAAGCTGAAGTCAACCAACCACAAAAGATTATACAATGAGGCAGGATTAAGATGATGTTTAAAAATTCTATCAATGTTTTAACAAGAGTGTCACCTGCTGATATTGAATAGACTAATTTCGGAACTAGTTTGAGTGATATAGTTCTAGCAACTTAGGTATCCTGAAGGCACTCTTTAAATAAATCTTCTAGAATCAAACGTTTGAAACCTCAAACCTAAAGACAATTCCTTCGGATTGTTCACAAAAAATTGACAAAGTAACAATGTTACACCTTGAAAGATGACCTCTATCTCGATTGAACCGTACATCAAAGAGAAACCGAATGAAAGTGAAACGATGACAAACTTCGTACCTTGACTGTGCACATCATCGGCAATGGCCTCCGTCCGAAAGAAATCGATCGACAGCTGCCAGATCTATAATTAGTTCGAATTGGAGCAAATGATGTACCATGCTGCAGCCAAAAGGTCCTTCAAATGAGTGGACTGCTTACCGCGCACCAGTCAAGATGACCGCTACTTCTCTCCAGTTCCAGTTGATTGGTTGCCATTTTTGTAAGGTATTTTAATTGCTTCCGGAAGTGAAGCGTACAACTTTGGTACCACTTCCCAACGGAGTGGTGGAAATATCATTGGAAAGAAGAAAAAAAAAAAAGAGTTCCAGCTTCAGTGTGCTTCTGAAAGCAAGGTTTTCGGAGCGGATCGTTCCATTTTGTGAGTTCTGTTTGTTGCCCGATTCATTTGGAACTGAGATCGAAAAAAAGTGTAATAGTATTCCCTCTTTTTTAGTAGCTCATTGTCACCATACCCGTTTTAAGGGGGGGGAACAGTCTGCCCGGGGAGGTGCATTTTGTTTCATTTGAATGCTCATTTAGGGATCGTTAGTGCACGAATAGCCGGCCCAGATCCATCCAGTGATAAAAGGGCTGATAATTATATAGCCTCAACCGGCAGCACAACGGTTGCATAATACTACCCTGGTATTTTCTTTTTTCCGGAAAGGTGGAGTGGAGAAATGAAACCATTCCGTGACCACAACATCGCACGTTGGGCTTGTTAAAATCTACTTTCGTGTTGGACTTTCGTTTTGTTTGGGGGTTTGTTGTTTTTTTGTTTTGTTTTTGGTTACCAAACAAGGTACACAGTTTCCCCGGGAGGCGTATATCTCTAGAGAGGTACGGAATCGCGTGCCTTGCATAGAGAGACAGCTGGGATACACTGGACGAGAATCTCATTATAGTTTTGTTGGGCTTTCAGTGGTAAAGACACAACAAGGGATTTTTGTTGGTCGACAGAGGAGCAAACAAACGCAGGAGCAAACGGAAAAGAGCTGGTGGTAGCCTGTTTTTATAAGGACCCGGGTAATATCACGTTCCTGGGCAATGTGAATCAGTCTCCAGAGGATCATCAGCACCTGGTTGATTTCATTTGACACGGACAGGCGCCCTGTCCGTGGAAACTTGTGAATGTGTTCCGGAGTACAGTACACGGAGAAGAAGTGTATTAGTGGCGAAACACTTTTTTGGGAGAGGTATGTACTTGAGCTACCTGCTGGCTTTTGGTAGTGGTGTTTACCGTGCGGCTCGGTGGCCGAGGTGATAGATGTGCTGGTCTTTGCACGGTAAGAGTGGGGATCGAATCTCATACGGACACAGTTCTGTTCGCACAACTTAACAATCCTGTTGTTGTGAGTAAGTTCAAGAAAGGAGAAATAGTAAGCTTTTAGAGACTTTCGAAATAGTAGAATTCAAGAAGAAAAAAAGGAGTGGAGTTATTTGATGTCTGTTTAAGGTGTCATAGGTATAAAAAACTAAAAATCGGATTGCAGTTTAATTAAATTAAACTCGTAGTAGTATTAACAGGACAACGATAGATACGAATAGATCTTTGCATGCATCACTATGCTTTAGGTTTGTTCTGCTCATTTCCTGTTACCGGAACCATGTCTTCGGGTTTTTGTCGTTCGTGTGCGTTTGCCATACACATGAAGGAATGGTTCCAATCCAGGTGGAAACCATTCGCTGGTACTGCTGGACACCAAAACCAACCAGCGGGCATCGTAAACCACCAAAGCCACGGAAGTCCAGGGCAATTTTGGCGTAAAGCGATCGTAAAACAGGGCGCATTGCAACCGTTCGTTCGGCGTCGTCCCGGAATCGCAATGGGTGCGTAGGCCGGTTATGTGTGCTGGTTTTTTTTGTAGCTGAATAAAATGGAGGCCCATGTTTCGGACGGTGGATAGTAAAATAAATTGTTTCAAGTGAATAATTAATTTAATTAAATTTCATTTCCACTACAGATGCGTCGTGTAGGTATACGCAAACGCACGTGCCATGTGTGTGCGTGAGTGAGAGATACGAAATTCCGCTAGATTGTAGGTTGCAAAAGTGTGTGTGTCGTGGAAAATGTGATACACACATCGAACAAAAAACAAAAAATCCACCCAACAACTACGTTTGCTCAGCTGGCTTGGTGCGCATAAACATGCGAAATGGATTGTTGCCAGTGATGGTTGCGTGCGGGAACCGGACGGGTGGTCACAGCAAGCGGCCATATCCTGTCCGGTGCAACATAAAAATGCTGACCAAACACGGGGTGACCTCACGTGGATGCTGGTGTTCAATTGCAAATATTTTTTTTTGTCTTGGCCGTTGTTTGCATTCCCCGTTTCACCGGTGTCGCTTCATGGACCGGGCGGGTGAGAAGGATGGGCGCGAATGTGGTCGCAAGGACGGGTGGCAAGGATATGTTTCATGTTATTGGCACGATGCGGTGGTGTACGTTCATTTAACCGATGGCCAAATTAATGGACTGGTTTCGTCCCCGGCTTCCTGCCGCTTCTTGCCATAAAAGATGGCGAGCAGGTGTGCGGGTGTGTTTAAATAAAACGTATCAATTTGATCGTGACCATTCGCTTAAATCACGCATTTATGACTCAATTTCCGTAATGGAGGTGTACCCTGAAGGATAAAAGCGGAAAGCTAAACCTAATCGAAAGTGTTTTTTTTGTGTGTGTGATAATTTGACAGTATAGAGTTGGAGTGGGCAGACCGCCTCAGGGTTTGGCTGCTATCAATGGGTAATTATTTAGATTGTTTTAAAAGTTTGAAATTAATTTATACATCGGTAACGACAGGTATTACTGGCATAAAGTACTAGCCGTGCCAATTATGTGTTTAGTATGGATACATGCAAAAAATTAATCTTTGTGATGGACATGCGTATTTGGTTTGTGAAGTTGATCAAGCGTAGTAATGGCATAGTACTATGCTCCGGATGTATGTCCTTTTAGGATAACATTTTGTTTTTATTAAACTCCAGGTTTATAAGCTAAATTGTCTGTTGTTATAAAGCTTCATTTTCTAATACTTTACTGTTTTTATAGCATCGCTTTTACTGAATATTGCACAATAAATACCTCGTTGGTTAGACCCGCTACTATTTCAAAGTAAATAATGCTGTCAATGTGATGTTTATTTATATTTAGAGAAGGGGGAGATAGGAATGATCACCAGTTTGATTGTCTACTAAAGTTTTCTAAGGTCAGCACCGACAATAACATTGATATGGAGTTGGGTGTGCTTAGGCATAGGCCACCAACGGTTCATTCTACAGCGTAAAATTCTCTATTCAAAGCTGGTATTTATTAAAAGCTATAAAATAATTCCAGGATTCACATGCGTCTCCTGGACATGGACTCTTTACAAAGCTGACAAAACTCTGTTGGCCTCGTTTGGGGAATATTAAATCAAAATAATTTTTGTCTGTTATAAAGCTGACCTATCTGAATTGAAAAATGCTCTCACTGTCAGTCTAACAAATTAGATTCGTCATTCTTAAATGAGATGGTCACGTCATGTGATTGGCACCGGACAACCTATCTCGAAAAGTCCCTTTAGGCGAAAATAGTCAAAAAGGGCGTTACTCAAGATTTTTAGACGAAGGCGCTTGGCTGTGGGCGAAACCACGTGATGTAGATTGAACCGAATAATTGTTCGACTGCGTTTCTGGATGAGACTGATTGGGAACGCAGAACAATAGACTTCACACTGATGCAATAAAACATCTTGCTATATCTACTGTTAGATCATAGCTTTGTTCAAGACAGTTTAAACCATTTATAGACCAAAAACACATAAAATAAATTATGTTTTAGGATAAACACACAATCTTGAATGATCCCAATAAACCAAGGCTGTAGAAACGAACCAATAAATGCGAACAATAAATTAATAATAGAAGTTGCCTTAACTCAAATCCAAGGTGCGCTACATCACTAATGTTCCAAACGAGTTTAAATTTATATGTATATTCCTTTTCCGAACCTTTCATCGCCCACCAACAACCGTTTCCGTTTGCATGGGCATCATTTAAATCGTAAAGCAAATGAATCGTTCGACTACGAGAAATAGCTTTCCAGGTAAGGTGAGAGCTCGTCTATTTAGAGGTTTAATTTTTCAAAAAAGTGCATGACTGCTACCCGTTGCTGCGCCGTCCAGTAGATTACGTTGTTTTAACGGTAGCTATTCGTTGTGCTTTATTTTCCCAAAAACCCCTTTAAAAGCCATTCCATTTTATGCGGTTACCACCCGGTTGCCCATCGTTTACCCGACCTTCACCGCCTTGACGGATTGAACACCGTACGTACGCCAATACGGGACGGGAACATGGCCGTAAAAAAAGAAGGACGAAAGCATCCTTGGCATCCGTAATTTTTACAGCTCTCTTTGCTCGCATTTCATTACACGGCTGTTTCCGGTATTTATTTTTGTATGAACTGAAGTGTGTACCTTTTCGCTGCCCCGGTTTTGGTAAACGAACGAGGGTTGGATGTGTAATTGTTGTAGCGCGGCACGCAAACAAAAAAAAAAAATTCCCGTGAAAATGGCTGACTGAGCTTGAAATGAGGTTTGATCCTTTGATTTTCTGGAGGATTTCATGGCGCACTGGGTAGATTAAAGCGTTCGGGGTTGTCGGGGTTTCGTTTGGAAGTGAAAGTTGTTTTCATAAAGTTGATCGTTCTAGCATTTATTCTAATGTGTTGTTTCTGTTCTGTGTTTTTTTTTGGTCTTTACAGGTACGGTTACGTTTGCAGTGAGATTTGGTTCGATAAAATCGGGTAAGAGATTATTTCTAAACCGTATCCATGGTGGACTGGAGGGATCATCACACGGATCATGGCGTGGATCTAAAGGTTGTTAGTTTTGGAAGGATATTCTGCCTTTCATTGTTGGTGAAGGTAGCATTTGGGAGGTGTTGCCTTTATTTCAGCGTTCTGCCCATTTTATTTTAAATCTGCAAAGAACAAAACATAACGGAATACGGCCCATTTCCATTGTTTAGGCACAGTATGACTTCATTATGATAGGAATTTATTTGTGTGTTTTGTACAAATAATGTAAAATAGCTCAGGGATATAGCTATTTCAATAGAAGTTTAGGGGGGTTTTAATTTTAGGCTGTGGTCAAGAACGATTACTGCCAATTTCTGCATCAGTATGCTCCAAGCACTAGAAATTCTAGAGCACTTGGCAAATTTGTACTCTTGGGTTTCAATCAAATTGCATATTGAACTCGTTCGATATGAACAATCCTGGTGTTCACCAGCAAGTAGAAACTGTCCGCAGGATCGCCATCGTACGTAGGACAACTCCATGGATACCTAATGTTACGACGAAGGGTTTTGACATAGATGTTTGTACCGGTTATACAATGTGCTTAATCACTAATAAAACATTAAAATGTTATGTTGAATTAATGTTTAACGTAGAAAGCTTAGACCTTAAGAGGGCATGATCGAGAAATGTCAAGCCAGAAACTGAGGCCTTATCATATCTTGCCGAAGAATTCATTTGGTTCTGGAAACTAGCTTTGGTTCTGATGCGATCTGGGACAGTAAAAGATCTTAACAATGCAATTTATTTAAGAATTTGCAAGGAAATAACGAGTAAATTTAACTATTTGTATATTCATAAGAAGTGTATTTATTCAATATTTGGTGGAAACTTTTATTAGGAAATCAATATAAACTTCACAGATTTGCTTGGCTGCCCAGTTTGTTTGCTCAAGCAGCAGATATGCCATAGTCGATCAATCAATAATATATTTTATAATTGAAATTGGATTCACTTATACAAGATATCATTAGCTCAGCTAGAGATTTTAAAAAAAATTGAATTGATCCTGCTTAAAGGAAGGAGTACGTTAGCATTGGGGTTACTATACTTCCGATAATCACTTGTCAACAATGTCAGATACAGTTGCCCTTTGCAGAGAGTTGTTATAGTGTATAAGATTGATGATATGAGTTAGACATTTTAATGCTGTTTTTGTTATAAAATAATACATTGTTACCCTAATTATTTGAATACTCCTTTGCATTTCCACTAATTGGTTCCAGGTACAGATTAGCGTGTCAAAACTTGGTACAGCACAAAGCGTGTCTTGTCTCAACAAACAACATGGAATGCTCATTTCTGTTCGATGAATTATCATCCAGAAATTTATTATGATGTGCTGTCACCCCTTTTCGATGCACTCATTATTGTTATTGAAGATGCTGTATGAATTTCCAGCGAATTGCTATGATCAGATGCTTTGAATAAGGACTTAAAGCTGTTATTAAAGAAAAGGAAACAAACAAAACACCAATATTTGCTTACCCTGTCTACATTTCCACGCATTCCCGTGTCAGTGTCGTGCTTTGAAAAGGAAGAGGTGAAAATCAAATCTTCGAAAAAGGAATTCATCTCATAAATCATCTCCGCCCCAGCATTGATTATAAACGATGAATTGCGGTCGATTTGTAGCTGACTTTTTACCGATCCGTAATCCCGGGAATTCCATTTACCCGTTCGGTGAACAAACAAATAGCCAGACTGCCAACTGCCCCACCCGGACTGGATCGATTTACAACGGAACGGCAAACGGCCAGCTTCCCAGAATGCATGGAGCCATCGCGTAATGTGTGTGGCGTGCTAGGGTGCGATTTCCGCGAAACACGAGCTGTGTGGGTGGATTACGGAAAATATCGAAGATGAATGGATTAGCTTCTGTTGTTTTTGTTGCAAAGATTTGTCAAAACATAGCGCTGCGTTACCGCCGAACATGTCCGCTGTGTTGTTTCACCGCGTCCAAATGTGGCAATTTGCGTCCCGGTTTCGTCGTGGCCTTGCCTAGCGTCGCCGTCACCGAAGATGGCCCGACGGTGACGGGTGAATCAGAGCAGAAGAGTGGATGCTCATCGCCATTGTACTGTCGATCAATGTCGTTGCGTTGTAGCGCCATTTACCAGCTAGTGTCTCCCACCATCAACACGACCTTTGCCGCGTTTTCGATGAATCAAGATTTTATTTCCCCGCTAGTACTAACGGGGCAACGGAGCACGAACGGTATGCAGAGATTTCACTTCTATTCACCGTGACGCAGGCAAACGGGGTTGAGATTTTCCAGTAATTGTTTTCCGGACATTTTCACGATCAAACGTTGTTCGGTGCGGTGGAAAGATATTCGAACGGGCAGATATACATTTGTCGTATCGCGAAATGTCTCGGAATCGAACGCCGGGAGCATGAAAGGGGTGGGGTTGGGTTGGACGACAAGCACGCGTGACATTTTGCACGGGAAGCTGTGAAACTTGCCGTTCCGTATAACGTTGCAATTCCTCCCAAATGCATTACTAGTGCTGGGGGTGTGAGTAATGGAACGCGCGGCAGTACACAGAACATGTCACAGTTGTGTCTGTGTGTGCGTGTCTCTCTCTCTATGCCTAGTCTTATGCCATCATTACCAACATCGGCTGACCAATCGAAACAATCGAGCGATAATCGTTTCCGGTTTACGGAATGGGTTCGGAGCCACAAAAGCACAGCGCGAACGATGGTTGATCAGCGTCGCGATTGATCTCACATTGTCCCTGAGATGCTTACCAGCAGACGAACGTACGGACGGGCAGACTGACGCACCGGAAAGAGGCAGGGCTAATTATATTACCCTTAGTACTTCGTGAGCAGGTTACGCTGTGTTTGTGGGGCCTGCAAAAAAGAAGGGAATGGATGATGCTCTGGACGCAGCAAAGTGTGATTGGGTTGGCTTTTGCGCCAAGTGAACACATGTACAGTGCGCGTGCGGATTTCAATTCACGCTCGGGGCTCTCTAGATCGAACGGTGCGATAAAGACAGATCACGGCTCGTTGGGCTGAGATGTGGGGTGGGCCTGAACATGAAATCCACCGTCAAGGTTATCATTTGCCAATTTAATGCCATTGTCCGTGTTCCAGCTGTCCGGTTTGGATTGCTTTGGTGGATGAGAACACTTTGTGTTTGCGTACATCTGCTTTAGCTACATTGCTAGGAACAAAAAAAATCTGTGCATTAGTTTGAGCCCAATCGTCGAACTATTCAGATCTGCATTACTCTGCTTGTTTGTGTTTTTTTTTATTTAGATGAAGAAATATTTACCAGATTGAAAATCGATTCCCGAAAGGTCACAGCAATAATGAGCATTGATGTCTGTTTTTTTTTTTCATATTCACCTTGGCTACGTTTCCTTTTTTCTTGAAGGTATCTGTGCAGGTTTACGGTGTATTTGGCCTTCATTATATCGTTGCACAACTGTTTCTCTTCTGTTTTTACGTGGTGAGATACAATGTTGGATTAAAAACGAATCGGTTGCATT
>KI423891.1:0-14268 GCA_000473375.1 Anopheles culicifacies | reverse complement strand
CCGTTCTCCGGTGGACTTGGTAACAATAAATAAAAGTAATAATAAATAATACTAAAAAGCTCCAAATTTTCCAAAACAAAGTACTAAAAAGAATTTTAAACCTTCCCCCGTGGCACAGCACAAATGAAATTCATAAAATGACAGGAATTATAAAAGTTAGCGAATTCATTTAAATCTTAAACATTCCAATGTACCCTTAGAGGTGTTTGTGTAAATAGTTACGTTAATTAATAGGATTAACATCTTAAAGTTAAGAATAGTTCAATATAACTCAATCATAGGGTTTTTGAAAATTTTCCCTAGTTTCCCTGGATTTTTCCTATATTATCGTCATTTTCAAAGAGTTGCAATGCGTAAAACATACAACTATATTGAGTTAAGATCTAAAGATTGGTACCGATGCGAACTATATGTGTTAAACAAATCTTCTGACTCGAATAAAGAACTACTACTACTACTTATAAATATGTTAGCCGCGACTAATACTTTACATTTTTAATTTACACTTCTACATCACATTACACTCCTACACATAAATATTTTGCCGTGAAGTTTAATTTTTATAACAAATTGAAAGTAGTCTAAGCGCGCATCTCAAACCGATAGGACGCCAGTAATTTCTCATCATCTCCTCCATTTTGGAATAGCTCAAGAACACGCTAACATAAATAATCTTATCTGGTTTTCATTATTCGTTAAAATTAGGAATTATTAACTCAGCACACACACACACACATTTAATTGTATTTCGTTTGTAACTGAGCAAGGCAACGAGCATCCTGGTGCGATTCCATTTCCACCCAGGTTGGGTGGAGATGTTCTATAAATGAGCCCAATTAGGTTATATTTCACATGAGTGCACTTGATTCACTTCCTTCAATTAGCATCCCATCGAGTGGGTGAGATACTCTCCCAATCTGTAACCCGTACAATGTTCCAACCATACCGACCAGTCTCACAGAAACATTAGCACATTGCCGTATTGATCCGGCTCCGTGTGGAGATACTAATGACGGCATCGTATAAAGCTTTGGTATCTGGCTCGGTTCTGTTTGGTTCTGCATCGCTTCCCTTCGATTAAGGGTCTAGTTACATTGAGCTAGAAGATAGGTGTCAAAAGTCGTCCAATTTTTGCTTTTAGAATTGGTTGTAGTAAACATACGTTAGTGAAGTCAATTCAAGCTACTCATGCTACACGATATGTGACTTCAGAGAATGTGCTAATATTTATTAGTAAGAAGAGAACGCGAGTGTCAAGTGTAATTCGTGCTGTTACTATTTAAGCAGATAGAGCAGCTTTTGATTGGAGGGATACACAGAAAAGCGAACTAAAGACTTCCGATTACTAGCTCAACATTATTCATCAAGCAATTGAAGCCTTAAGCTTCCGTGAGAGGAAACAAAAAAAAGGGAATCGCACTCCAGCTCGATTGATTAGTGTTATTATGTGCTGGCACGCTCACTGGCAGCAATCGTATCCTAAGTGAATGTCTAGGCTGGCTGTGGAAAATATTCGTAGCTACCTCCGTATCGGCTTGATGCACATCAAACACCGACCAATCACACCCATGTGAGTTTGAACTTGATACCACCGCCTCCATTGCCCCGGTATACTGTGGGTGAGGGCCGATTTTGTGTAGCCCACGAGGCATATACATCTTCGCCGGGTACGGCTGGCTTGAGGTGAAAGAGAAAAATGATCCAAAATCATTGAAATCATTGGGGAATGGCGTAACCCCCGATTGGAGGGTGGGTGACTCTAACAGGTGGCTAGCGTCGTCATGCATAAGAAGGGCAACTAGACCCACTCGTACGCCATCGAGCGTCCGTAATGGTGTTCTTGGGTGTACAATCAATAAAACCGTTCAATCGTTCCATCGCTTTACGATCATGTGCATGTGATCCGTTTTAGGATGAGTTTCATTATTTGATTCCTGCGCGCGGTTTCTGGTACTGGACTTTTGTACCAATTGAAATAATAAAGAAAAAAAAACCCCGAGCGTCGTATATTGGACAGCGTTACCGATCGGCTGGTACCCGAGTCCCCCATTACACTGCGCGTCTGATTTATCGTTATTGGTCCGAATCTCGGTTCAACAGGTTTTTGCACGGATTTAGCATGAAATCTAGCACAATTACTTACGCTACGGGTTGCAAACCATCGCGCGACTCGTATTGCACACGGCCGTGGCAATCCGTGCTGGAACACAATTTTTGAACAGCTTGGCCATTGCAATGGGGGCTTATGCCTTTTTTTTCGCAATCCACTAACCGCTCGATGTCATATGATTTCAACTGGGGAAAGAGAAAGAGGACAAAAAAAACAACGAAGTATTATTGCGTGAACAGCTCACCTGTTGCTGCGTTACATACGCGTGTAACACACTTCGTCCAGCGTGCTGTCGCTTGTGTCGTGCGGATCGGGCAAGATAGATTGAGCTTCTTGTATTGCGATTCGCTTTTTTTGCAATAGTGCGTTTGGGACTGGATGTTTTGCTGCTGCTAGACATCGTTCAGATGTGCGTTGTTTTATGAAAGTTTTTTGTTTGTTGCGTTTTCGTGCTGTGTCCTCTCGAAAATGTATCATGCGCACGTTATTTATACGAATGTACACGTGCTTCGCTTCTGTTACGACTAAAATGCAATCCATTCCATATGACAAAGTTGTTTTTTTGTTTCTCCTTCTTCTTTGGAATGTTTCGTAGATGGAGTAAACGCGCCTGAGTAGCATTTTTCCGAATGCGAATAGTATTAATTTTATGATTGTACTCGCTGATTTCGATGACTTGGATGGCATTTATTGTGGGTTAATGGGCAGTGAAATGTTTTGCGGATTGTTATTAGTCCTTTCCATCGCACCAACGCTAACCTATAAATGCCACGCTAGTCTACGAAAACGAGTTTTCGTCATGCAGAGAGCAAATGTTGACACTACGGTTTGATATGTGCTTGTAGCACTTAACGGTGTAACGATTTCTCTGCCGTTCGCTCATAGGCAAGGTCTATGAGGTAGAAAAAAGCTTGTAGAGCCAATCGTGAAGCTTAACCAAATTTGGTAGAGTTAATTTAAAATAAATGTAATAAATAAAATACCAAAATTGAAGAGCAAATACAGGTATGTCATTAAGATATTTAAAGTCTAGTTCTTGTCTTAAAATACGTGTCACAAAAGAGGCTAGTTCTGTAGAATCATTTAAAGTGGTAGACCGTCGCAGCGAATCTGAACAGTGATCGATGAAGAACACATTAGGGCTGCTCTTCAGACCCCAAATCAGAGAACTGTACCATCCGGGACAGGAGAACCCAATGTGTCTGAGATTGGCCTGGTACAATCATCTAAGGATGAATCTCGCAGTAACCTTGCTAGATCTGAAGGGAAGCAATGGATTCCTCTCGTTTTTTTTTTTTGGGGTCTACTTCCAATCATGTGTGACTTAAATCTAAGTTCTCTCATTCTATTTAAAAAAATAGTCATTATTCGCTATTAATCATTAGATTGTGCTGAAAATTAAAAGACACATATAAGAAAGAGTAGTAATAGGGCATGTTTTTTTTTGGCTGCAATAGAATGACAGCCAGGCCTTATTAGACTTCATTTTACCACGTAGCAGGATATTTGTTCCTAACTACGGAGGGACGTTCCAATTAGAATTGAGCATTGGTCCGTGGTGTGAAGATCTGACACCGTTATCGCTATCCCATCGGGTCAGGACATCTCAGGATATCTCTATAACATACAAAGAATTCATGTTACATAATGTTTGTAACATAATCGCGAACATCCTTACTTCATTCTCCTTTTTCTGCTTCTTCTTTTATGGTCATACAACCACGAGAGGTCTTGGCCCCTCAATTTTGGCCTCCGTGACATGTATTTTACCCCTTACAAGATAGTTAGTCCTGCGTAAAGAGGAACGGTTTGAATGGGAATCGAATCACAATTCCTGCCTCATGAAGACCGGTGCTACTATCTCCTCGGCCATCAAGTCGCTTCGCAGCACATTTACCTTTGCGCCTTTAAATTCTAGAAACATTATGCTCCTTTCAATTGGATTCATTTGGATTCCTTTCAAAAGTACAAAGTCCTAGCTCTCTGGAAAATCTGGTGTATCAGCTCTCCATGTGCAGTTCCGAGCATTGTTTGATTTCCACACTTTTTTCTCCCTCAAATACCATAACAACATATCCTTTTGAAGGTTCAGAGTGAATGGTATTGTTTGGCATACTCTCGTCTGTTCAATCGAGTTTTATTGTCCAACGTAGCATGAGCCTAATCAACCGATCTGAATAATATAGTAATCAAACAGTTGAAGGATTAGAGTTATTACTTCCTCTAAGATGCGTTAGCGCAGTCGTTAAAGAATAGAGGTTTTGTAGGAATTGAATATCAACTACTTCGTCTAGTTTATTAAATTCAATTTAAAGAGTTTTATTTTACATAAAACTTTCATGCATCTTTCATTGCACGCAAGCATGCAGGAAACTTCCTTACTACCAGCTCAGTTTAGTCGAGCTAAAGCTCGAACGCTTTGATTTCACCAGACACTTTCTCGCCGTTTCTTGCAAGCATATGTTGCAGTGAAAGTTTGTTTTAAATTTTTTGCTTTCCCATTTTTCATAACCGCTGAACGTTGCGCTTCGCCGCTGTGAACCCCAAAAGTGCTTAATAATCATCATGAGAAGTAAATATTTATTCTACTTTGCAGAGTAACGGCCGGTTTGCCGGTACCAGGCCGGCCCAGGGCTAATACGCGTCGGTGTTAGTAAATTGCCACGCGAGCATGGCCCGTACAGCGTTGCTTGGGCAGCGAAAACCCCTCTCTTGCTGATGGGTGCATGTTTATGTTGATGCTTGGTGTTAGCGCAGCAGATTATGTCACGCGGGGTAGCGTTTCGTCGTCAGCGCACCGTGCGAAGGTCGAACCAGTGGGGAAACTACTGTACACCGAAGTGCGACCGACCGTGGCGGGTGTCGCGGTAACATGCAGCTCATTAAAGCATGAAAATATGGTTTACTTTCCATGGGTGCAGTAACGTGTAACGGTTGTGCAAGCTAACGCTACGGGTTAGTCCATGTTCTAAGGGTAGAGTGTGTTAAAATTCCAATTATTCCCCTTGGCATGGATTAACGCACGTCTCATCTGTGCGTATGCAATGGCCACTCGTTACACGCAATTCGGTTTCAAAACTCTGCTCCGCCTAAAAGGTCAAGATCTGTGAGGCGGTGTACATTTGTGCTCCACCAAAGGTCGTTGCAATTATTGGCTGAAGAAAGAATTCACACAGCTGATCGTTGTGTAGTGGGTGCTGTGATAAATGATCATAACCTAGAAAAGTGAATCTGTGCTAAGGTCTGCATTGTTGATGGGAGTGGCGTTGTGGTTTCTGCTTATAATTTTCAATACCTTTGCTTGGTTAAATAGAGGAACAAACGTTCGGTTTGCTTATCGGTGTGTTTTATGGAATTTTAAACTTATTTGAGCTGTAGCAGTGGTTATTTAGAAATTAATTTCTAAAACGTCGCTTCATTCATTTTCTCCTCGATATTTTGTCTAAGATTGAAACTATCCTTCTCATGACAAACGACTTATTTTTAAGCGTAGTAAAAATGATACCCATTTTATTTATCGTGTATTTTATTTTTGCTCGCATTTTAATAATTTTGTAACATTCTTTGCATTTGCAAGAAACAATTCACTTAACAATTGCGCTTTAAGGTATTAATTCACGTTGAAATGAGCAAACAAGAGAATGATCAGCCGCTCCACACGCTCGAATAAATAAATAGGCTTTCGGCTCGTTACGTAAGCACCGTACCGATTATCCGTTTGTGTATCAACAAACTCCGTAGCAAACGAGCATTACCGTCGAACATCATTGGCCCCGATGGGACCGGAGACACGGTGCCTCCCGATTGTACGGTACGATGTGTCTGTCCCGATGCCTGGTGAAACACATTCCAGGAAACCCGTTCAGTATCTTGCTCGAGTTCTTTCGTATTACCCGTTAGTTAAGTGTAGCAACATACCGGATACGAAATGAATTTGGTATCCCGAGCTCCCTGTTTTACTGCTGCGCTCTGTCATTCATGGTTATGTATGCAACCCGTCAAGGGATGATGCTTCTGCACAGACATTACAACATCTCGCAACCGGGCGCTTCACGCTGCTGCCCGAGACGGGAATGAAACGTTCGCTCCTTTTTCCCAGATAGACATTCCAAACAAAGAAGACGTCTCTTGAGCGGTGCAGACACCAGAATGACACTCCGCAACACACAGCCCGGTGCTACGGTTCTATTTGTTTTATTCGGCGACACAGAAGCGACGCTTTTCGATTGCCGGCACGAGATTGGTATGATGCAATGCTGCACTTGGCCGGGTGGCGGTAGAAAGCTGCTGGGCCGGCGGTTGAAGTTGGATGGAAATTTAATTAAAGCACTCTCCACAGATCACTCAAGTGCAGGTTGGGCGCTGCACTGTCAGGTTCTGCCGTAGGATATGAAGCCGACGCAGAAGCTGTACATGTGCGCTGGTTATAAAATAACCCAGAAGCCGATATGTCATCGTCACCCAAGGATCGTTACCAGGGATCGATCGTGCAGACGAACGTTACGACAATCGTTGTGCTGGCGGTTGTTGTAAAATGTTGGTGCTCGCTCGCTGGGAATAATGGAACCGATACACCCTCTTCGCCTTGTACGCACGGAAGTGCTTGCGATTCAACAATTGCACATGGAACAGAAAATGGATTTGCAATCGATTTCATTGAGCAGTAAATAGTTCTTAGCTGTTATCGGTTGTTTTAATATCCATTGAAGTTGTCACTAAATACATAAATTCTAGGAACTGGAACTCTACCAATACATCCATGGAAGATTGAAACACAGTTGTCATCATTTACCTGATATTTAACAAAATGCGGTACAAAATACTTTCAGCTAGAACGGACTGACATTTAAAACAGAGAGTCCTTCATAATCTATTGGAAATATTATGAGTATCAAGGGTATTACCCGTTGATCATACGAAAATCATTTCTGATTAATAGTCACTTAAAGACAATTAGGTTGGATTTTAAATTTATGATTAATTCAAAAAATAATTAATTATTAAATTATCTAGAATATAAGGTCCCTAAAAAAACTATACGAACACCTGTTTTTGGATAATAAAAAAAACTAGAAGAGTTAGCTGAAATTAATGTTCTAGTAAGTTGTAGAGGATAATAAAACATACACTTTACGAGAGAAGTTATAATTTTACACACACTTAACCAATTTTCTCTATTGTAAAATTCCTCCTCTTAACATAATTATACGAACACCAGGAAACATATTTTTCTAGGTTATGGTAATGGTTTTAAAATAGTTGAAAAATAGCAGTAGTTTGAGACCACTTATTCTAACGTAGATATATTTTTCAATAATTTTATTAGTCATTTTTGGCTACACGTCATGCAGTTTTATCGGGAAAGATCCGATTTTTTTCATGTTTAGAATTTTAGAATTTTTGATATAGTATACATTCATTCAATTTGCTGATGACTTACAGCATTTTTAACAACCTTTCAAAAGAAGTGTTAGTATTGAAGTTGTGAAACTCACAAGTAATACAAGAAACTGATAAACAGAAACAAAAAGTTGGCAAATATTGGACATACTCAGTTTTACATGGATACAGCAAATTGAAAAGCTAATGTAAAAATGAAACATTATATTTTGCAGAAAGTTGACATGCTACAGAATATTGGAAAAATAAAACAGATTTCATCACAACCCTCTCGCGATAAACAGCTTCAGAAGCAAAGCAAACATAAACAGCTTATTGAAAAATGTTGCAAATTTTTATTGCATTCGCCGTCCTTCTGCCAACATGGTATGGCTTTTGGCAAACGATTCACGGTGAGTTCACCAGTTTGGTGGTGAATTTCTTTATTTTTTAGTGTTTTTGTGTTTATTTAGAATTTATTACACATCTAGCATACATGCTAAATGTTAGTGATACTTCATCGTGCCACTTGAGGTAGTTTTTCGTTTGCTACTATTTTAGTTTCACACTCTTTCATATGTTACTTCTTGCCCTTACTTTGCTTTCATTTACACATACATGCTTCAGTTAGCGAGAGAAAAGAAACCTTGCTATGTAAAGGAAGACATTTATTTTCCGATCAGGTTTCTAGCATCCTTCACGGTTTGGGAAATCTGTTCGCCTTTTGCGATGGAATTCGACGTAAGGATGGTTAAATACGGGTAATCATACCCTTCAGCTCTATGCTGCGTTTATTTATGTACCCAATCAGAAAGTAGCGGTACAAGGCGAGGAACAAAGTAACGGAGGAACTAAGGATTTTGATTATGTGTTTGTCAAATAAACAGATCAGTTTGCTGCAGACCGGCCAGGAACCTAGCACTATCGAAGTTAGTTTGGTAAGGATGTTTGGGAAATTATGAGATCGATCGGAAGCAGTGCGGAAGAGTGACTCCGGGCGCTGTTAAGTGTCGTAATAAGCTATCGAAGAAGTCGGTCAACAAGACGAGGATAATAGAATTCAACGAGCTTTCTTCTTGCGAGTGGGTTCACCGAATCATTGGTGGATTCAATTCGAACATTATTTTGGATGAAGAATGAAGGTAGAAGGCGAAAGATATGAAACACGGATAAATGTCAGATGAAATCTTCATAATAATTCCAGTAAACGTGGAATGTTCTTTATAAGATTTAGGAAACGGTTAATCTAGAGCTTCACTTATCACATTTCGCAAAGTTACAGAATGCCAATTTAGCAATATAAATATCTATTTCTTGTTGTAAAAGCACTAGTCAGTTTATTGTATATCCTAAGTGGTTAGAAACTATCCCACATCATTCCACAAAAAAAAAACGGTAGGAATGTTCATATTTGAACAAAATTCATAGTTTGAACACGTCTTCGGAACGGAAGAAGTTTTTCCGTCTTTTTTGGGCGTTGATAAAATATGTTTTGTGGTACGGCTTACTGCTCGTTCCCGCTCCTACTCACTTCGCCTTAGAACGAGCCATGTATAATAAACAAATATATCGTGTATCGGTTTCTTATTGACATTAGCATCGGTTGTTTATTTGGGAAGAACCATTGCGGGTTGTGTTGGCTTCCGAAGAGTATTGTGCGCCGATGAAGCCAATGTATGATTGGATTGAGCGTGGAGTAGGTTTGCTTACACAAACCTTTGTAAATATGTTGCCGATTGCTATCGATGTTCTCGAGACCATCTTATTAGCGTGTGGTTGTTCTTGGCATTGGAAAATTGGAGCTTCATTTCCACATCAATATTCCTTGCGCTTATCAAGTGAAAACTTTAGTGGAATTTCCGTAGAAAATGCCGTTGTTTGTGAATGTTTCAAGTATCGCTGCCACATGGTGTAGCACTTAACACGGTTAGCTTGTGCTTTTTGTTTTAATTTCCACCCATATGGAAACCAGAAATTGAAGTCCGGAACATCATAAGGAACCGTTACGAAACTACCCGTGGTCGATTTAAAGATAAAACAATCTCACTACACTCCCGCTACTCCACCAGTGTTCGCTAGCCGAATTCTCTCGTGGGCACCTTATCTCATAATGAAATTTCACGAAGACTATTAGAGAGCTACAAAATTTAATTACAAACCAACCAAAACCCCACCGGTCAAACGTTCGTATTTCAGTGTCTGGTTTGCGTTAGCGTTGTGCTTTACGTGCATATGGTTACGTCCGCTGGCGAGAAAGGTGAAATGGTCTGCGGTGGGTTAGCGTATCCATAGATAACGTTTCCGGTTTCAAATGTCCGGACGGGTATAAGCCCTTAGGGTGGCAGCTTTCTGCCTTCGCCCGTAAATTGGCAATCGTCTACTAACCATTGTCACTGTGTTTGCGTTGGTTTTCCCCTCCATTGCGGCGAGACTTACATACAGCTCGTAGTGTGCAACGCCGTTCAGATTGTTTATCGCTAGTTCTGATGCCTGCAAATGGAATTAAATTTCCAGATTGATGCGTCGATAGGTGGTCCGGAAGCGTAATCCACGCTCAAGCTAGTCTGTGAGGTACCTTTGTCGGGAGAGAGAAAGAGAGAGTGAGAGAAGGCATAGGTTGTGATGTGAGGACAGATGCACACAGCTGCATCTTTGGTGTTTGTTATCAATAAATGTATGCAGTGTACTACACATAAAGGTTTTTTTTTCAAAATGAATGTTGACTATGTAGGCAGTTGAATTTTCGAATCGTTATGGAACAGAGATTTTGCTTGTTTGCAAAAATGCAAAAACATTCCTAATTAATAGAAGCCTAATAAATATAATCAATTATCTGTTAAGAAAAGATTAAGCTTAGTTTTATAACATTCAATGTTATAACTTGACAAAACAACATGCAAATTAATCTAAGATTAGGTATAGTTTATTTATTTTTTAAAGTTTGTTGTTGGTTTGCTTGGGTTTGATGAAAACTCTTGTTATTATTCTGTTAAAGCCTTTAGTTCATCTCCTTCAATTTTCCCATACTTTTTACTGAAAATAACTCAATCTAGAGTGAATACATGCTTAAATGAGTGACTAACGAAAATAAACGTATCTTTATAAGGTTCCTCACATATTATAAATGATTACAGCACCGAGTACTTTATATGTCTTGTAGAAAAACGAAGTTTTTGTTCATTCGGTTGAAAACTTTTCGTCATATCTAATATGCGTTGGCACCGTTGCATGTTACGTGCTTTCCCGATACATCAGCAAGCGGCATCGGTTGAGACGCAGCGCTGCGCTTTGCAGTAATGTTTGTTCTAGAAATTTTCCCCAAAAATGAAACTTAACTTCAGCAGTACGAGCCTTTTCGGTGCCAGTTGGAAATCAGCATGCTTCACAGGGAAAGAATTTAAGCGCACTTTTTTGGATACCATACGGGACGTGCAGTGGTTCACATGTTTTGGGGAAGGAATAATAATAATGATGGAAAAATAAAGCTTTGCATGAACCACCGCCAAATGGAATGAATTAAATTTGAGGAAAAACGTATGCGCACTTGCTCTGTTCGTACGATTCCGGGATTCCGTTGCAATTCCAACATCCTACCAAACTCTCCCCTCTCCGTCTACTAAAAATAACGTGGGGGCGAGACAAAAACCTTCCAGAGCGAAAGTTTTCCCACACGTCCCACAGGCCAGTAAAACGGGAATAAATTGGAAATTTCCAACTTTGAAATGAGAATTTATATTATTTACTATTGTTGAGTCGCGTTTGCTGAGCGTCACGGAATATGTGAAGGTGGATAATTTCATTCGCCATTTCGCCCGAACTGTGTAAAGGGGTTGTGGGCGCCAAAGGTCGGTTGGCGAAAAACTTCCGAAACACGTAACACGCTCGCCAGCAGCAGCGAGCTGCGTGAGAAAAATCATCATTTTCCATTGCGCTTGACTGAAAATCAGGTTCGCCGCGTGGTTGGTTGGCCGGGAAAGTGTACTAAACTGTAGCGGTTTCAAGCCACTGTTATCGTCGGCTGTAGTTAATTTGCTCACGGTCGCCCCGGAATGGAGGCGCCCGGTACTGGTAAACAGCAGTTTACGCAGCAGAAAGCTGCCGCATTTTCTTCTTCCGTTTTTTTCCCCCAGACCCGTGTTGGCACATTTTTATCTTCTGGCGTCTTCATGTCGTATTCTCTTTCGGTTTTGCGAACGAAGCTGCTAGTGCGAAAGAAGCGCCTTCATAACGAGCACAACCTTGTGCCGTGTTGGGAAACACGTGGTGGAATAAAAATTATTATAATTAGCTTCATGGGTTTACAATATGGTGGAAGGCAGGGAGGGGAGGGGGCAAGCAAAGGGGAGAGGGGAAAGTAAAAGTTATTTTTTTGGATTACTTGCTTCTGCACTTTCAGCGTACGGTGTTGTGAGTGTGTGTATTCCACCAGTTTTGCAATGGCAGGAAATATTTCGCGTTGGGAAGCTTAAGGTTTCCCCTAACGAACTTATAGCTCGCGCGGTAGTTTTTCACGTCTTATCGAATGAAGCACATTTTGCATTGTTGTTGAAGTTCTGTTTTTGCTTCCGTTTAAATAGATGAGGCCCACAAAATGTTGAGTAAAATAGATCTTTTAAAGCGTGGAAAGGTTAAGTGAAAGATAGAGATATGCATACATGGTTTTGAGTAAATATTTATTACTTCAATTATTATTCAATGAGTAAATGTTTAGATAATCGAGCTTTACAATCGTCCTGTTAATCTAACGCTTAGACCACTTATTTCTTATAAATTTAGCATTTTTTATAAAAAAAAGAACTCAAATAAAAGCTCAAGTTTTAGAAAAAACTCGAAAACAGAAACTGACGGAGAAGACAACATTTTTGAATTCAATTTAAATGTTGTATGGGATTTTTATTATTTTTTTATATTCTTATTAAATAGAACGTTGCTTTTCTCATCTGAAATATTTATGAAAATCCTTTAAGTTTTCTAACTTAAGTTTCATTTTTATACTCCACATCGATTAAGTGTGTTTTATCTTGTTTAATAAGTTTATTATTTCCTTTTACATAAGTTTATTATTACATTTTTCATATATGTAAACTATATTCCAAATGGGGTGTTTTAATTGAATTTTCCTGCAATTTAAATTATTTTTTAAGAAAAAAACACTATTTCCAAAAAAGCATGCCCATCGCATATCTGTCAACAAATCGTTTCCTAATTGAAAGGTGCTAAAACAAACTGCAGCAAACAGAAAGGCAAAAGCAAGTAATCGGAAAAGTGTGAAATGTTTTCACATCAAACATCCAGTTTAGACTTTGTCTCGTTCGAACAAGTGGCTTAATCCAGAATGGCGAAAAAAAAAACCCCTCCCAAATTGCAACCGAGAACGTATCAACGAGCGTGCAAGTTTACTTTCTACTTTTGCGGTGAGGAAAGTTCGTTCTTGGCGGTCGTTGCGGATGTCAAGAAAACGTTTAAAAAGTCGTACACATTGTAAGGTGCGGCAAGCATTACGGAGCATCACTGTGGAAAGGTTCTCCTTTTCTCCTTCACCGATTTTACGGCTTAAGGGTTTTCTTCGGTTTGCTCTCCCGTTCCGTTTGTCACCGATTTGCAGTTGTGTACCCGGGCCCACACACACACGCCCGTTCTTTGCTTCGATTCATTTGCCGAAGGAACATTCAGTTCGGTTCGGAGTGAATCGTTTTATCTTTGCGAAAGGAAAGATTTTTCGCAACCGGTTGTTTTTGTGTCATTCTGATATCGCTGCTTCTGTTCCTTGCGCATTTCGTTTACGGAGCAGTGTGGTTCGAACGAAAGCAACAGCAAGTATTGTAATATTACGTTGCTAAGTGCGCCTTTCTATCTGGCGTTTACAAATGCACATAGCAAAGGCAAAAACATGGAAGTCGGAACCATTTTTTTTACACTCGCTTTCTGTCTCTAGAGAGAGACAGATTTCTTTTTCACCACTTTACTAGATTGCTCTTTTTCCTGTTTTGTTTTTTGCTCTATCTCTTCTTCATCCACCTTCAAAGGCTTTTAGCAAGGGGTGTTTTTTTTTTTTTGTTATCTAACTGTCCTTTTGCGGGTGACTCCTTACCGGGATACTTTCAAAGCGGAAACGGAATCTGTAGCTGTGTTATCTTTTTCGACGGGTATTCATACAATACACACACACAGACACACAGCCTTTCGTATCCTGTTGCATAGCACCTCCGTGCTTTCAAATGATGTCATCAGCTCGATGCTCAGTTTCCTTGTGCCGCTGCAGCAGGCGTTCGAGCCTGGTGGTGTAATTTTGCTCTCCTATTTGATTCTCCTGTACTTCTGGTTGGGGTGTAATAGCACATCAGTAGGGAAGATAAAACACGAACGGAAATTACTAACGTCTTTACGAGTGGCATGTGTGGAAAATCAGCCCCGAAAGGTCGTTGAAAAATAATCGATCACATTAAGGTGAATTACGGCCTACACAGTACGGGATAGACCAGTTTTTTTTATCTAAATTTGCTTAGCTTCCTATTATCATGCAAAAAGTAAAATATTGATTCTCTGTTACTTCCCAGATTTGCTCATGGTGCAAACAAGCGCACTAAATAAATTAATTTTGATTTTCCAATTGTCTTATTTCCTATATACTTTTTTCCAAAATTAAAGGGTTTAAAGTAGATTAAAGAATAAAACCTACAAGTTAGTTGACAATCGCTGCTCATGAGTTTTAAACGGCCTCAAATGACTCAACAAGATCATGAAATATATAAGCAAATAGAAGCACATGATAGCACAAA
>KI423890.1:0-16659 GCA_000473375.1 Anopheles culicifacies | reverse complement strand
GAAATACTCAACCAAAAATGAAACACAATTGGATACCATAGAAAAACTCCGTTGCGATCGCAGATTGACCAGTTAAACCCTGTAAAGAGGGCCAACCAATTTTCAAATGGTGAAAGTTTCGAGATGGCTCTAAATCTTGGCATAGCAAGCATCTCATACAAAATAATTAAGGAATCCTGCATTCTAGATATCCAGATCTTGGCATATGCAGATCACATACACATCGCCAGTATAGGGCTCTCCTACGTTACAGATGCCTACCAGAAGATGAAATAGAATGGTGGGACCACCAACACCTCACGATTTCAGTTAAGACATTCTACTTTCCCAGGAAAAATAGTTCCTAGGGAACATGTAGCCTATATAGTTTTATATACTTATTAAACTCTGAGGCATGAAACCATTCAATAGCTCATAAAACTGGTACAGGATAATGGAGGATCCACTAAAAACATGAGTTGTACGATAAACTCAACATTGATCTCCAAATAAGAAGCGCTAGGCTCCGGTAAGGTGGTCAAACCTTGTGACTGGTATTAAACGACTAAGCTTGTAAAGCTTTGTTTCGACATCCACATTGGCTATTGCAAGACATAATAGACACAAACTCAGGTAAAATAATGGTGTAGATGCGCACACCAGAGTGCGAAATTGTTCGTCGATTGACTTCATGCATGATGCTTGTTTGTACCTCCAACGTCATCTTGACTCCTTCTCTAATTGTCGATTTTTTCGTTTTTTCGCTCCGTCCCATCCTATCCATTTTGTCTACTATGTCGATAATGTTCCTCTGGAATGGGTTGCGCACGTTAAAGACTTTGGAGTGTGGCTCGATGATAGGTTTTGCTCTACTTTGCATTTTGACAAAGTAATAAGTAAGGCTTATAGCAGTCCTTAGTCTCCTTCGCCGCATTGCTTCTGAGTTTAAGGATCCTATGTGCTTCGAGAGCTCTATATTGCAGTCTAGTTAGACCGATACTCGAGTTTGCTTGCATAGTGTGGTCGCCTTCCTCCTGCTCTTCCATCCTTAGATTCAAAAGAGTACAAAAAGCTTTTACGCGTTTTGTATTCCGTAGAATCTTTGGCAATAACCTCCAACCCCCTCCTTATCCAGTGCGTTGTCAGTACTAGCGTCACTTGAAAACAGACGCATCAAAGCAAGAAAATCCATTCTCCTCCATAAGACTGATGCTTCTAGCATTCTATCTTCCCTGAATTTCTATATCCCATCCCGTGAACTACGCTCCCGTCCTCTCCTTGCTATCTTGGTGATAATGATCCGTTACTTTCTTGTATTCGTCTCTTCAATTTATCGTCAGACCTCTTTCGGTTCCTCCTTTTCTTGTTTTCGAAATCCCCCTCGTAACCTGAGACTCCAATCTTGCATTCTTTTTCTGCTTTTCATAGTTTATAAGTTCCTTCAGTACTTGGTGGACAAATAAACAACATAACACAACACCTCTTACTTAATCTTCCCGATAAACGAGCTGTGGCCGAAAACTCGCCTTGAGAGCTAGAGTTCGTAAGTCAACTCAACTATGCCGTGTGAGCATAATTCAACCATAGTGCATAGAATTTCTTCACGAAGATGAAATTATACTAAAACACAGTCCACATTCGCTCTGATCAGAGCCTCTCCGTTATTACAAGCAATTAAGGAATGTAAGAAAATATCTGCACCGATGCCAAAAGCTCATCCCGGCCGGTACAGAACACACACTGCACATTATTTGAATCTGATCTAAAATAACAGTCCCATACGCGATCTTACATTCTTCCCCCTTACTTGCCCATTATCAACCACAGATCACGGTGGGCGGGGAAGGTGGGTTAATAATTTTTGCACAACACAATAACCTTCACCGATCATTACGGTGGGCAAATTGGCGGAGGAAAACGGAAACCAAGCAAAACCGTTCCCGGTGCGCGTTCGTGTACAACAAACAAACCAGTGTAGCCGTGTTAATTGCTATTTTTAAAACACCCCCCGTACCACATGTTGGCCGGTCGAGTACGTAATGCTGAACTTACCCATGAACTTTGGATGGTAACCGTAGTGTACGAAGGGAACGTAGAAGATCAACCCAGCCAGTATGAACAGCACTGCGTACAGGTACTCGATTTGCGGCTTCTCGATGATGGGAGCCGCCACAAGGTAGCCGGAAATGACCATAACCAAAATTGGAATGATAAGTGGGACCTGTCGGGTAAGAGATGTTATGTGCACGTTAGACGGGTGGTAAGGGAAGTGGAATGGATGGCACACCGGTGTACTTACTTTGTAGGGTCTTGGGTAGTTCGGTTTGGTGTAGCGCATCACGATGAGTGCCACCATAGCGCCACCGTAGAATATCCAGGCGGTGAAGCTGAAGAAGTCGATCAGTGAGTCGATCGTACCGTACAGTACCATCGCACCGGCAATCAGAGACTAAGGGAGACAGGTAGAATCATAAAAATAAAGATGTAAGCGTAATTTAATTGTAAATTCTTTTTAGTCAACTGTTGACACCATTCTAACATGTCTAGAATTTCAAACAAATAGCAATATGACTGAAAATGCGATTTTAGTAACAAAATGTTAACAGTACTGAACTATAAGATCGCAAAGAGATTAGCGCTACCTTCAACATTCCAAACAGTAGATCTAGAAGTAGGGATCTAGGTTCTACTTCCTGATAAGATCCTCAAACATTAACCTATCAACAAGTTCCTATGCTCCTCAGGGTTTTGGGGTATTACAAAGATCCGGTTTCTTGTTGTTAGGATTATTGTTCAGGTACGGTCCTCAATATTTTTCGAGAAAGAATTCCTCATCTAAGATGGGATACACCAGAGTGAAAAGCAAATTTCATTAAAGCCTGCACGCTATTCCTGAAAGGCGTCATCGACCTCCAGGTAGTAGAGAAGGTCTTGTACCTTGGAGAGATATACAGAGGGACATTCCCCAGGAGGCTCTGGAAGACTCCAATAACACACAAAATTCACGCAATATCTGATATGTCCGATAGTCCTCTCCCAGTCCAAGAACTAGCGGAGGACGCCATGAACGATGAGCTAGCCGAGCTGTTCGGCAATGCCGATATCCTCCCAATATGTCAAAAGTTCAAAACTGGAAGAGTATGATGAGGATGAGAATGTCGGACTGATGCCTCACCATGAAGGAGAAGCAAAACAAGCTCGTTGGGTGGAAGAAATGAAGTCGAAACTAAGAGACATGATCTGTAGCCGAGGAGGGAGAAATTCAAATGGATTTGAGACCAAACCATGCGTAAAAGACGAGCTCGTCCAAGAAGTTGTTGACGAAAGAAATATTGCCTGTCGGAAACAGGGAGCAATCCCTAACCAGCCCTAACATCGATTAGTTCTCTAGATCACATGCACTTTCATAGATAGCAGATACTTACGTGAAAAATCAAACCCGGGGCCGGTGTTAGTCGACGAACGTGCACGTACGACAAGATGTCCAACAGATGTCCCTCACGGCTGGCAGCAAAACAGAGCCTGCGAAGTTGTGGTTCGTTAGTTTGGAAATTCCCTGCCAATCTTCCGTAACAATATAAAGCTTACCGTCCCGCGGCAAACAGTGTTCCGTTCGCACTGCCAAACGTACTGATGGTGACACTCAGTGGCATTAACCATGCCATGACGCCCAGTATGCGGTTACCGAACGTGACAGCCACAGCTTCCGATTCGATCATCTCCGTCGGTGACATGGCCGCCAGATAGGAGACGTTAATCAGTGCGTAACAAAGCGTCACCAGCGGAATACCGATAATGATCGAACGTGGAAGATTCCTACCGGGATGAAGCGATAAGGAATTAATCAATTCGAAACATTGCAAACGGATTGCACGTACTTGCTCGGGTTTTGGATCTCCTCCGTCACGTAGTTCAAATTGTTCCAACCGTCGTACGCCCACAGCCCAGTGTAGAATGCGGTCGCGATCGCACCCAGCGACGGTGTGGCACCGCTAAATGCATTCTGCAGGTGTTGCGTATTGCCCTGGCACAGCTTGTACGCACCGCCACAGATGACGATCAGCACGGCAATCAGCTTCGCCGACGTAAACACGTTCTGCACCGCCATGCCAAGGTTCACGCTGTAGCAGTTGACGAACAGGATGCTCACTGTACCGGTGGCAGATATGTAAAACAGAGCAATAGAGAATGAGAGCGTCAGTTAGCTGCTCGGATTACGCTCCGCATGACAACACGACGGTAAGCTTCCGGAACGGCACGGCAACACGTCGTTAGAATGGATTGATTGGCTTTGGTCTCGTTTTTTAATTTTCTTGTTGTAGCGGTGCGCGCGTATGTATTTGTTTGTTTGTTTGTTTGCAACAAAGTAAGGTTCTAAGTATTTTAAGGAAAAAAAAAGAAGCAAAACAAAAGCCTGTTGTTTTACGTATAGCGCAACAAAAGAACAGAAAAAAGATGAGATGATAAAAGTAGTATAGAATTGGTAAGAAGGTAATAAAATCTTTTTACAATATTACGAAGTAACTATCAATGATCATTTCAATTACTAAAGACTTTATGCGGTAATAAGAATAAAAAAATAGTTTGTGTCTCTTTGCTAGATCAAGAACCTAGATTGAAGAATTGGAGTGTATTGTAAATTTAGCATGTTTATTTTTGTTTTATCAAATCATGCAATTACAAAAGAAAAAGTTGCATAAACAATTGGCGTATTAATTTACGAACAGTCTAGAAGAAGAAGAAACTAGTAGCAATACAGCCTTATTCAACGAAAATTAAAAACAGGAATGCAAATATCTTATTGTAGTAAAGTAAATTAATGAAAGGACGAATACTAAACAGAACGGAAATAGTTAAAGAGGAAAGTTGTTATAATTAATGACAGGTTAGAGTCATGCATTTCCTTTCGTTAGGGTTCTTTTTCTACGCCTTACCGATCAATTTCGAACAAACGTTTGTTAAAAAGGTAAAAAAGAGTCTCCATTCATCCGTTCCGATCCGATCAAGGCTAGTGTATACTTAACGTTTATGCTTCAATTTGTGCTTTTAATTAATTGTCTTATATGAAATAATTGATATTGAAGAGTTTCCTTCAGTTACGGAGGACTGCTAAGGATCTAATACTGCTATCTGGAGCTCTTTTTTCAAGTCTTTCCCAATTCTTACCAAATGAACGAATGAATCAAGACTCTGTTCTACCTTTTTACCCAAAAGTTAAGTGTTTTGTGAAATTAATCTATCCTGATTTCCAGTAAAACCTTAATGATTAGACAATGAATATGTGCCAAACAATTCAACTAAACGGTAGAAAGCATTGACTAACTATTCTGATATCGGTTTTCAGTGATATGCATGAATGAGCGACCGAAAAACGGAAAAAAGAAATTAGCAAAAGAAGCATTTGCCCAGTTCCTCCGTCTGTTCCGCGTGCACCGTAGTATGGTCGGAGATGGCCGGCAGGAAGGATCGACGTACGCATGCACGCGAGCAGTGCCAGAGCCACACCAAAAGAGAGAAATGGTCGGATGACCGGACCCGGATTACAGGATGGATTCGTCGTTCGCTGCCCAATTTCCCGGTGCACAAGATGCGCAGCAGATTTCTACAAGAAGAGAATACTTTAAAGCAGCAGAGTCAAGATGGCGAGCCTGATCACTCTCATTCACTCTCGCTCGCTCGCTCGTTCTCTCTCTCTCTCTGTTTGGTGGACTCTTCATGTAACGCTCATGGTACGCGATGTGTTGTCCTTACATTGCCCAGTGTGCTTCAGCTCGCGGAAGCGGATCCGCAGAATCCGTCCCAGCATTTCGGCCTCACAACAGTTCCTGTCCGATGCTCTGGAATGGAATGGGAACAGTTCTAACGACTACAAACCAAACCAAACGCAACACAACGAACCGAAACGAAACGGATCAAGTACCCAACGGTACCCCATCCCACACTCCGTTGTTCCACGCACACCGGACACAGTGGCCAGTATTGGGGTGGATGTGGATGGGGAAGGTGGATGGTGATGGGGCAGAGACACCATCCCAATCCGGCGCAAGCAAACCGCACATCCTATCCGTGTCCCGCCGCACGGGAAAACTATTCGCAATGCCCACATTCTTCCGTTCTGTCCGCCGCACACTTACCGATCGCTAGGATCGCAACCATCTTCACCACGCTCAGCGGCGGATCGCACTCGGACACGAATGCCTCGACGGCGTACTGCGCGAACGACAGACATATGATCGCCATCTGGGACGGTTTGAGAACCAGCGTCGACACCCACGAGAACAGGAAGGCGGGCCAGGCCCCGAACGCGTCCATAAAGTATGCCCATTCTGCTCCGGATGAAGTATTCATCGTGCCTAACTCAGCGTACGCCAATGCACCTGCAAAAAGAGAAAAACAGAGACAGAGAAAGGAGCATTAGTGGGAAGTTAACTGAAAGGATTTATCGTTTTTCCATTGCCGGGTCGGGTGGTTAGCCGTGTACTGTGATGTGTTGGGGATGTTCGTCGTATGTAGACGATACTCATTTTCCTGTTTTGGCAGTGTGACAAGTGCATCCTTCCGCTGTCGCCGGTTTAATTACTGTCAACGACGCGTTCAAGCGGGAACAAAGTTTCAACGATGCTCATTTATCGTTCAACGACTCGTTTTGCGACATTTTCCGACTCGGTTTTATTGCACTCGCAACGAGTCATGGATGGAGTTTTATTTAGCAATAACTATTACAAATATGATCGCTTTTTTTTTTTGGTTTTCACATCATATCTGTGTAATTGTAGTTTGCTAACTTGTTTGAAAACAACTTTACAGCGTTGTTGTTGAGCAACTTTAAATGGAATATGTGTATTGGTATTGGTGCCAGCTATAGTCCCATGTATGGGCTATCTGACGTGCACGTTGTCGGCTTGATATCATTAAATGCTTGTCTTCTACCACACAAAATTCAGGAGTACCTCGACATTGCAGTAAATTTGTTTGCGAAAGGCGAGTGACCCGGCGACATATTCCAGTATGTAAAACCACACGGAGTGAAGCGAAATTTAATGTATTGGACCATTTGTAGGTATGGCTAGAAATGAACCATTTTATCCTAAAGACTGCTGCCAACCTGCAGTGTTCGATAAGAACTGCTTAAATCATAAATGTCCTAGGGCATAAGCTATACAAGCAATGCAAAGATGGCGCGGTTGTACGAAGGCTGTACTAAACAAAAGTCTACACAGCCTTGCAAAAGTCGCATAGTATTTAAAATGGCCGACTGAGGGCGCTGATTATGGCCTGTATCAACTCGCCTAAAACATACTTCCCACGTTGTCAGAGTCTCGTCATTATCATGGCATGGGGAAGCTGTTACTAGATTTAAACGAGAGAAACCTAAGTTCTGGAGAAAGTTTTAAGGCCAGCAATTCGTGGCCTCTACAGAAAGTACCCATTAAGCCTTTTAAAAGAGTGGCGTATCGCCCACACCGCGAATGTCGCTCAAACGTGGTGTGGCCTTCCAGAGATTCCTGGATCTTTATCTTCTGGGCTATTATGTATGATCGTATATGTTGGCCAAGCAGAGCAAATAGCAAGGGAGCAAAAATGATCAATTAAAAAAGCCTCTTTTTTTCTATGATCTGGGACGATGCGCCCTAATATATGAGGATTTAAATAAACATAACCTCCCTAAAAACAGGAGCGGTTCGGTGGCCGAGGAGATAATAGCACCGGCCTTCGAACGGATAGAGCCGAGGTTCGAAACCTATTCGGGACGTTCCCAGGTACGCAAGACTGACTATCCTGTTCCGGGTACATTCAAGTCACGGAAGCTAGAAATGGCTCTCGAAGTAGTAGAGCCATAGAAGAAGAAGAACTAATGCATTTTTATATTCAACCATGTACTTAGGGATTGTAATAATAATCCTCCTAACCCCCTAATGTTGCTTACATATTCAAATCCTTCCCGAAGCTTCCTAACATATTGCATACTTTGTACGTGGCAAATCCTGGATTATAAATATTATTGGATCTAAGCTCTAAAGGCATCGAGAAACTTTCCTCTATTTTCCCACCAAATGAATGTCGGTGGTCATGCCTCAAAAAAGAAAATAAAAGCACCACGATGAAATGAGTAACTATCAGCGCATAAATTAGATGGGTTTGCAAAAAAGTTTCAGGCAGATCCTGGATAACTTTTCCGTGGCAATCCACGCAATGTTGATGAGTTCCATCATCCTTCATGGTTAAAGTTTTCCCCTCAACTACACTCTCATATCCGTGCTTTTTTTCGGGACCGGAAACATGGTCTAACATAGGAAAAAGCTTCGCTGTAGTAAATCTACTATTGAAATAGTTTTAATGAAATGTTATGTGCGCTACTCATCGATCAGAAAATGGGTGTGTACTACGGATTATTTTTAGACACGCGCTTCATTTTGCTACAAGTTCATGCAACAAAATCGTCAACCTTCTCATAAAAGTCGTGAATAAAATTTAAATAAAACGGATACGCTTGCTGTTTGGTACGTGATAATACTGCGTCACAGTACAATTAAGCTCGCACGCTATTAATAACGGTCGGATTCTGCTTTGCTGGTTTGCAAAATCAGACAGCAAATGCCCGACAGCACCTTTTGATCGTCCACAGAAACCCAAACGCAAGCAAGATTTGTAAATATTGAGTGAAAAGCTAAGGAGAAGATCAAGCATTCACATAAACAGCCGTTTGCTCAACTGCACTCAAAGGAAGGCAGATTACATGAGCGATAGATCTTACGATTTGACAAACATTTAGATGGCTTTAGCAGCATTGATGGCATGCCATTTGTTACGGTTTCATTTTTGGTCTGCGTTTCACTTTACTGCTGCTGATGAAGTTATGTTGTCAGGAAAACGGAGAGCGAAGTCTTCGTTAATAAACAACGGCAACACACCTTCACACTTTCAAGCTTAGCCTTTTAGTCATTCAACTTGAAACTACAAAAGCATTGAAGTATCGTAACTAATTCATCATGAAACCTTTCAGTGCACGTTGATATTCGATGAAAGACCAGGCGTCTCCATTAATCGAATGTTCGATATAATTATTTGAATGAAAATTTCAGAATTATTTCTTCCATTTGTCTCGCACTTATTATTGTGTAATCAGCTATACTTCCTGATCATTCTACAATTTTAAATGCATAAATGTTTCTTTGAGTAAAAACTATTACTCGGTATTTAACAAAATAATTATACTACAACGCTGAAGCTGGTGATAACGAATTTAAGCAAAAAAGAAGAAAACATGCAAGATGCCACATAAAATAGCAAATTTATTCACCAGTTTACACATTCGAAAGATGTTACGTGTACACACCCATTGCGGTCGTAATGTGATATTTTTGTAAACAAACATTCACAATTCAACCGGGCGAGCCTACAATCATGGCAACAGAAGAGAGAAAAAAAAATCCCCATTGAAGAAATTAAAATAAATCCTAACAATAATGCATCACGTTCTAGAACGAAACATTTCTTTCACCTAACGGCTGGGAGGGAAAGCAATTCGTTCCAATTCACAGAGCCTTCACTCGTGCCATCATCTTTATATCAGTTTCATCTACAAACAGTTGATACCCTCTGTGTGTGTGTGTGTGTGTCGATGATTTGGCCACTTTTGTTCGCAAATTAAATATATTACCGTTCTTTAAAATGCTATTTTTAAATACCGCTTATCCACCGCCGGTGACCGAACGGTGCGGGCACAGTGTCACACGACGATGATCGGTCGGGTATGATCGCGCAACAAGTAACGTTGTCACATCGTCCATGCAACAAAACTCGCCCATTGTATTACATCCTCCGACAGGTTGATCGATCGAGTGTCAGAAACAGGAAACAAGAGAGAGCAACGAAAAACAAAAGTGACCGACCCCGTATTTGGAACAGGCCGGAAAAGTGAACGCACGCGTGTCATGTAAGGCATGTGACGCACGTACCTCTGACAGCCATGATGAGCCATGGTGATCCTTGTGCATTATATCCTCGGGAAGGCTTTTAGCAAGCGGCAGATTATTATTTTCAAATTATTTCAAAACAACCGGACGAGACGTAAAAACGGAACGGTGACAGTTTGTCAACTGCCAAATTGCGGCCAAGTAGTGACGCACGCGATTTGTAGAATTTGTAATGCGATCCAAATAACATCCAATATTTCCCCCATTTGATCAAATGATCTTTTCAATTCCCTTTGAGCGAACAATTAGGCATTTTTGATCAAATTCTTCCATGCCATCCCATTGGGGATGGTGATGCGACCCTCACAAACTCTACCCATGTCAACTATCTTAATATGACGAAGGGACATATTTCCCACAGTACTTACCTAACAACGAGAGCAATCCACAGGCCATCCAAATGATAAAGCTCACACCAATGGAACCAGTTCTCACCAGTAAACCAGATGGCGACACGAAAATTCCGGACCCTGGGGATGATGGAGTGCGTACGACATTAGCATTCGTTCAAAGGGGTTCGCATCATCGTTGAAGCACCACCAGCGCTCGGACGACCCAACTTACCAATCATAGTACCGACAATTAAAGCAACCCCACTGAAGAGTCCCACCCGTCTCTTGAGGTGAATAATGTCGTTCTGCGTTGAGCCCGGCCCCTCCAGCGCGTCCCGCATCCCCCCGGTCCCTGGAAAGGAGTAAAAAGCCAACACACGTCACTCGAATATCGTTCGAACGCAAGGCAGGGTACACGCTTGGTCAATATTAAGTTTAAAACTAATTTCAAACCCGAACATCTTTTGGTAAACTATTTCTAACGATGGAATTAATGAAGAACCTCTTTGAACTACGATGATCGAAGTTTTATTGCTAATGCTAAGTTATGTAGTCGTAGTGTAATTAAATATTGCTCAATCCTCCTTTTAACACTAAAACTACCGTTATCAGTTATTTCGTTTTCCTTTTTAGTTTTGGGGTTATAAGCTCTTCTGATGTAGTTGATACATTACTTTTACATTCTAGCTCCAAAAGGGAATGGAATAGCTCTTTAAAATTATGTCTAAAGCAACGAGCAATAAGAAACAAGCAGAACCCTTGAAAAGTTGATCGAAAGATATCCAAAAACATTAAAAAAATATCTAGTACAGAATTCTTTTTGCTTCTCATTTTCTACAAATTAAATAATTTAATAAAAACTTAAATATATATGTACAATAATGTCTATATATAAAATGCAATTGTTCCGTTAATTGCTAAGAAGACTTTGATGCTTATTTAATCGTTGTATCCTTGCCTAATTACCCTATTAAAACGAAATCATGCTGATAAAGTTTGCCTACTGATCTGGAGAGATCTAGATAATCATCCAGATAATTTGTACAGCCGCTTATAAACTCTGGTTCATGACCATGGCGGCAATGCTTATCGCGCGTATTTCGCACTGTCGTAATCTCAAGCTTAAATCTTTCCATCCTCTGCGCCATTAAGCAAATGCACCATAACACATACACATAAATGCATCAACTGAATCCCTACACTGTAATATCCGTTCGCAAAGTGCGATAGGTGCTGTAAGACATAACGGCGGTAATTTCCGTAACGCTTCTTACCTGATGAGTCGGTCTCTGCCGTTTCGGACGTCCCTCGCCCGAGAGTCCCGTTGAGCTGCGCTGTTCCGTCCCCGATGCGGGAATTCCAGTCTGTCTTTGATACATCTTTAATTGATCCACTGTGTCCTGGTGAAGAGCAAACAGAGCCGTACAAACGGTACGATTAACGAAAGGCCTTAACTTCTTAACGCTGAAGTGTAATTTATCCCATTCCAATACAAAAAGACAATCAATCGAACAGACACAAACGAATGCACAACAGTGAAAGGTATTCGCCTGCACTGGTCAGTTCGACACGATCTGGGGACGTGTTTTCATGTTAATTATGACACATGCTTGACGGTGCTAATTAATTGCACGAAGGATATATTTATCGTTCGGCCCCAAGTCCAACGACACACAAAGCCACTCGTATACCCGGCACGTAAATCATCATCGGTCTCGTCTTCGGTCATCATCGAACGTAAGGGATGATTCGTTCAACCCGCACCATTGTGTCTCGGAGTAGAAACATTTGCCTTAACGAGATACAATCGCGCACACATAATCAAATGGTCGAATTGTATCAGATGTCAATTGGAACTGGACCGCGACAAACGGCCAATGAACTGTGTGTGAATGAATACGCGATTTCTTAGGGATGTCGATTGGAGAATATTTAAGTCAGTTTCAATTTCTCCACACGTATAGTTCCAATAAATAAAACATTTGCTCAGTTCGTACACTTCACACTTTGGCGCAAAACCGCACAGTAAACATTTCCAAACCATGCCTTCTATTTGTCCATCCAACAGTTTAATCCCGCACAAAAATTAATCCCACATCGCACGGTTTATGTTGACCTTAAGATCACTCTCCGTCCCATGTACCCCCATAGCCTCCATCTGGGGTTTGTTTTCATTGGCATGATTCACGGTACGGTACGGTCCAAGCTCACAGTCACACCCGTATCGCCGCCAATGGCCTTGGACCATTTGTTTTTCTTCACTTATTTCAAAAACAGAGCACTCGGCATCGGGGTTTGGAATGTTACTTTTAGAAATTAACTGCGCACCATACCACCAAATAACTGAACGGATTGTACAATTTTACACAACTATTTGCACAAACATACCGATGCAAAGATATACTTTAGTTTATTAGCGTTTAATCACATGTCTGAACTCTAATGGAGGCGCCTGGTGTTTTTCACTCTGGAGGATTAGGCGCCTCCAGACATGCGGGGACAATTTCACTAAGACGATTGGTTGGTCACACACAGACACTGTCCCAGTTGTGATAAAGATAGAAAACCCCGAACGGCCTCATTTGACCACTGGCCACCGCGGTATTACGTGACGCTGCAGGTACGGTGAAATGCGCGTCGTTATATCATCACCAGACAGGGAAGCTCTACACACTAATTTATGCTTCCTTCCAAGTCACTACTGCATTATCGGTCAATAATAATGGGGTTCACGCAAACGAAATGTCCACCGGAAAAGGGGCAGACAGTCAAACATAAACAAAACCGAAGTAGAAGTAATATAAAAAATGGTCACCTTTTTCCGCTTATTGTGAGGAAGATATATGACACTACACACTGAAATGGAGCATTCTACTCTCGCTAGACGATGGTCACGATTTTCACACTCCTGTCCTAATGGATGTAAATCAATCATCACCCAATCTGTTCGTCGCAATTGGCAATTGTTCCGCGAGCTATCGGAACGAGAGCAACCGAAGTACGCCGTACGATCGGACTACCAATCGGTTCGCGCCCATTAAACGTTCGGTTATTTTAAACCAACCAACCCCTATCTTATTCTAACACCAAACACGATCTCGTGCCTCGCTGAAGTTAAAAGATATGGCGGGCTGAAGACACCGGACACCGTTTATCGAAAGGAAACACGCACCTGCATAGCCGTTAGTGCACTGTGTAGGAGTTGCTGTTGCTGCCGACTGCAGCTGATGTGCGTTGTGCCCTCTGGCATCGTGGTCTGTCGCTGCCGAGAAGAGCTGTGAGATTGAGCTGCGCATGGCATGAGCGTATTGAGCAATTTCTATCCGACGGTGTTCTGCAAGATCTGGCGTACGTTCAATGCTTCGGATACGACGGTTTATCGTCGATCGCTAACGATCGCTCCACTCCAATCGGTATTCAGTCTTCACCGGTGGAAGGGGATGGGATAGGTAGGTGATACGGGACACGTTGTTTTGGGTCTAAAGGGGAAACGGTTTACTACTAATATCACTCTTTTGCACGATATCACATTCCAACGAACGAAGACAAAGCACAAAGATAAAATGAAAGGTTTTTTTCACAAAACCAACCACGTGGCACTCAATTGACAGCTTCCTCGTGCACGTCTGTATACTATGAATCACACATACAGCACAAGAACATACATGCACACTAACACACACACACAGATACACGCGTGTATGGCGCTCCACACGGTGGTACCTCTTCCACGGGTAAGGAACAGGAGCGCAGATGAACCGTACGCAACCACTTTCCAATCCAAAATGAACGATCGTGTGCCGAAAACCTTGATCTAGCTCGGATCGGTTTCGAAGTTTAACTGAAAAGATGTCTCAGTCGCGATTTGCGCTTTTATAGAGGCGGCCCTGCGGATGTGCTTCCTGCCACCGAGAACGAGCGGGATGAAGAGCGAAACCGACCAAAAACCCGCGAGCAAACCACAGAGAGAGAGAGAACAAACCGACCGGGTGCCCTAATGTCATAATGTGCCACCACTAACATCGGGCCAACACCGACAACTATGCGCCGAGGTTTCGGGGCGACGTGCGACAACGTGCACGCGTCGTCTTGTGGGTGAAGGCACGTTCTCGTTGGTGATTTCGAACGGTCAAAAATAGCTGTCAGGGAGTGTGAGCGTTGTGTCGCTCTCGCAACGATCATGGCGCCAAAATGTGCAAAAACGCGTAACGATCGTTCTTCCCCATTTTTCATTCGCTTTCTTTTTATATGCTCCCTCTGTAGGTGTGCACCTGCATCTGCAACAATTATATCGATGCATTTCGGTATGAAGAGCAACAAAGAGTAACTACCCAAACACTTCGGAATGGTGCGCTTTAGCAGTGTTGTTGAATTAACTCGTTAACTGCTAGTTCATAATTTTATGTGTGAACAGTCCTCTTTCTACCGTTTGATACTTTAACAAATTCAAGTTGACAACAATCTTCACAGCAATGTACACATTGTCCACATTGATAAACAAGCTGATCATGACGCGATCGTACGTCGCCTATGATGCTATGATCACATGACAGAGAACACGTTCTTGGATATATACAAAAGTAATACACACAACAAAAACCGCTGTTTATCCGTCGTATTTCCATTTATCGTCTTGCATCATAAATAAAAACAATGTTTCAGTAGCACTAATTGCATCATTCTCGAAAAAGAATCAAGCCCGCGCGAAAAAGTATGCAATACCCATAATACAACACGCCTAGAAGTATGCAATGTTGATAACAATTTTGTCCTTAAATGTTTACTACTACTACAGCAAATGTTTGAGATATAACTAAGCAAGTAATACGCTAAATTTCATCGGGAATATCGAAAAAACTTCACGAATTACGGAAAAATGAATAAGTAACTAATTTATAAACTTATCACACAAATTAATTGTTTTGTACGTTAATCTTATCATTTTAAAACATATAAGTCGTAACAAAACACAACGAAAATATCAATTTTCGCTCTTGCCTTAGTTACAATGCCAACCAAACATTTAATTTTTTGTGTTGCTTACTTCATAACAACAAATATTAAAAAATAACTTTTATAAAATTTTGTAACGATTTATGTTACTGAACATGATAGAGCAAACTGAAAAAGCGTTTATTTTATGTTATTTTATGCTATTATTATTTTTTGAAACTATTTCAAGTAATGAATCATTACGTGTACACATTTCCACATCGAACGAAACGCATTTTAGTTTCATGCTGTTGTAAGAGTAGTCGAGCGTACTTTATAAACGCGAAACGTACGAATGGAACTAATTACTCTAATTACTAATTACTAATAATTATTTGATTAATTCCTTGCATTTTGTAAATTACAATGAAATTTGTAATTTTTTGAGTAATAATGTTTATAATGTTTCAGATTTAATTTTTCCTCTCCAATTCATTTTCATTTATGTACAAATTAGTACAAGAATTTAAGCAATACCCATAAAATATAGCAACTGAATAACGTATTCATACACGAATGCCACTGAGGAAACCTCTTAGTCACCTGCCATCGTGTTGAATAAACATTGCATGAACTTTCGTAGCAAATGGCACGATAAAATTGATTCCAAAAGCTGCTGTCCGGTCCGATAATCCAACGTGTCATGCTTGCGGAAAAGATTACAACCGATGGACGGTCCGATAGTGGCCCCGCTCGGTGGCCACGGGCGAGTTTGCTTTTTCCTTGTCCGCTTTACGAACGGTTGACTGCACTTTTCCATCAGCCAACCTTTTGACGCTTGTCGACTGGCCATCTGTTTCGATCCAACCTCCCCCCACCAGATGTCAAAACCGATTTCAACACTATCCGTTGAAGCCGGTTCGGGGGGCTGGTTGAATGGTGAATTACCAGCAACGAGCAGCTACGTAATGCTGGGTGGTTTGCTACCCATTGCTGATCACTTGTAACCGTAGGTCAGCGCCATCCTTACGTACCAATTGACACGCATTCTAATCGTCACCTGCAGTGGTTCCCCTCTTTCAAGATCACGTATCTCCTACCCCCTCTTTTGGGGAACTCAGTTTTTTCTTTCCTTTCGCGTGAGTGACAGTATAATGTGCAGTAAATAAAATGAACGCAACATACCACCGGATGAAGGGAAGGAGAAGAGGTAGAAAGGAATTACATTCCTTTTGGTGCTGTATTACGACCGATCGCATTCGTTCGCATGTGTGCTGTGCTACCGGCCTGGCAAATCGGCTCGCAGACGGGCGCAGGATATGGCGACCCCGGTGAGACCGGAATTTTCGGACAGCTCATGCTCTCATGCTGCGCTTTGGTTGTTCGACCGTGCGTATCGTCTATTTTGGGAACCTCGTGACCTACCACCGCCACACACG
>KI423889.1:0-21859 GCA_000473375.1 Anopheles culicifacies | reverse complement strand
GGGGTGTAGGTGGTTGCGCTGGGGTATAAAAGTAAACCGGTGGTCAAGTTCGGAGGTCAGTTCTGTACAGAATACGGACAGTGAAAGAGGTTTGTGGATTCCTGGTGCCTCGTGTGTGGGACATTGTGGATTGAGGCAGTGAGGGATCGCTTCACTTGTGAAAGTTATTCGAGTTATTGGTGATAAAACTACTGTGGTCGTTGATTGTTCGTTTAGTCGAAACTAAAGCTCGCTTAAAAATGATGGCTCAATTTATGATGGATTTAAAAACAGGTAAGAATGCCAGCGCCATTTCGATTTTTTGGAGCTCAAACCAAGAGGGTTCAAGTCGACCGGAGTTTGATGTTTATTAATGTTGTGTTACGTTGTTTCGATTACACAGAACCACGTCTTAGTCCATCGCTCTACTCGCCCGCATCGCCAAAAATGGCCGACTCGAACGGACGTCCCCAGTCGACCGATTCCGGTGTGCTGGATCTGTCCAAGCGGCGTGACTCACTGGACGCCCGGAAAACACCGTCCCCTGCTTATCATTGCTTCAGTGAGGTGGGTGGTACACCACCTCCCAGCAACCACAGCTCTCCCCAGCAGTGTGACATCACGAACGTGACCACCAACCCGGCCAACACCATACTGCTCAACTACGGTGAGCTGGTACGGGCTCGTCGTCTATCACCGACCAAGTCACTGCTGCAGTTCGAGGAACTGAGTCACCACCACACACAGAACCAGCTCGCGCCAGCCGTGCAAGCATTCCACCGGCACGGAATGGTGCTGCCGAAGCAAGAAACCGACATCCTGCAGCAACATCTACTGCAGCAAGCACACCGAGCTGGGCCCATTCCTTCCTACCTTCTTCCGACGTCGGCTCTTCAGCATCATCATCCACACCAGCAGCCAACCTCACCGGCGGCATTCTCACCCAGCCCAATTCGATTGCGCGAAATGGACGCGCTGTCCGAGTCCGGTTCGGAGGGTACGGCCCTGGTCAGTTCGAGCCAGCGCAAGTGTAAGGAGGAAGGTGCAAACACGGTGCCCAAAGACGGTACGGCACCCAGCGGTCATCAGCAGTACCCGATGGTAGTCGGTCGGGACGGTAAGCTATCCCGCCCGTTCAAGGCTTACCCGCGCGATCCGCTCAGCCTGGCGGCCGGGTTCGTCGCCAGTGACACCATCCTCGATACGAACTCCGCCGAAAAGTACAACCAGTTCCGGAAGCGCATGCTGGAACAGATCCATGCCGCCAACGGTGGCCAACCGACCGTGTCCAATCCGAAGATGCGCCGGCTTGCCAACTCCACCAAATCCGGCCACACTTCCTCCTCCTCGAACGCACCGTCCGCCATCATGAGCGATGCGTCGTCGTCGGAATCGTGCGACGAGAAACCATCCCCGAACGAGCGCCACCTGCACCCGAACCTTGCGGCGTGCGACGAGATGGCGCAATACGTCGCAACCAATCAGCGCCCGCTCGTGACGCCATCGCGCAACAAGGAAGCAATCGAAACGACGGCCTGTGGCGTCATTGGTTCGTCGGATGCATCATCGAGGGCGGAGTCAAAAGCAACCGAACACGCAACAGCAGCAGCAGCAGCAATGGCGGCCCAGCACAGCAACAGCAGCAGCGCGTCGGTAAAAGATTCGGCCTACTACGAACGGCGCAAGAAGAATAATGCAGCAGCTAAAAAGTCGCGCGATCGGCGACGGATCAAGGAGGACGAAATTGCAATCCGGGCCGCATTTCTCGAGCGGGAAAACATCGAGCTAAAGTTTGAGCTGGCGGCCGCCCGGAAGCAGCTAGCGTTGTATGGCGTTACGAGTTCGGTGGCCGCTTCTTAGGTGGAGCGTTGTGCTTCTATCCTGCTGTATATAATTGTTGGGGTGTGTTTGGGTCTGGTTATAACTACTGTACAGTGAAGTGCTGGAGGAGCCGATCGAGACGAAGGTCGCTTGATGCGATTGCGTCCGGTTGTATGCTCTCGGTGCGTTAGGATAAGGATGACTGATACCTGTAAGCAGTATTCATTAGTTAAGGCGCAGAAGAATGATTTTGTAAATAGAGCAAACATTGGTAGAAGAACAAACAAGTGTTTTATTTCAACATTGATTTTAATATAAACTGTAGAACTGTAGATTAGACAAATGCTAATTTCATTTTCAAACCAATTTCAGTCACTTTCTTTGGTGAAACTCTTCAAACCTTTTGCTGGAGACGATTACATTTCAATAGGTTTGCTAAATGAATGATTATTGACTTATATTAGAAGATTGCTTGAAGAGCGTAAAAGAGTTCTTGGGATTCGGAACAGTGTATCGAACTTAGTTGGTTAAATCTTGCCTACCAGAGGATCGAACAGTCGGTGGAAAACTTTGGGTTGGAGTTTCTATGACTCTACAATCTCGAGAAGGTCTTGGGCCTGCCAATATCTTAGCTTCCGTGACTTGAATTCAACTGGTAGAGTTGAAGATGAACGAGACAAACCCATAATTAAAATAGCATCAGCAGAGGTCCTGTCAACAAATCTTGACCTACGCTGGGGTGTCGTACGGGGAGATGATTGTACTTTTGAAGTCGTCCAAAATTTTAGATACGCCCTGGGATGTTGGTGGCCAATTCAAAACACCTAGTTCGTCGAGAGTGGGTTTTATATAGTTTATCCAATACATCCTCTTCGCCATATTCTTCACAATGTTTAGAAAGAGAATAGAGAAGTTACTATAAAGAGGAGTCTCAAGAGTTGTAGGATAATTTTACTCTTATGCAACGTAATAGTTTTGTTTGGTCCGCAGCTGGTCTTTTCTTTCAGGTCGTCCGCATGGATAGGGGAGACTTGGTAGGCACTAACTGCAATGTTGCAGTGGCGGATTAACCTATGGGCGGAGTTGGCAGCTGCCAGGAGCCTCGCTGCACTCCAGACCCCTCACCCCAATGTTTGGGACCTCAACTGCCACTACGCCAGGGGCCTCCAAAGAGCTTGATCCTCCGCTGTAATGGAGTGATGCCGTTGATACGTCCGTCAAGCAGCTCAGGATATTTGATTGGCAGACTAACATGTGCGTCCGAGAGCAATTTGGATGACTTCTGCAACAGACGAAGATCGTAAGGAGGTTGTAGCTCCTAAAAGGTTCTTCATCTTCTTCTATGGCTCTACAACCTAGAGAGGTTTTGGCCTGCCATATCTGGCTTTCGTGACTTGAATTGTACCCCTAACAGGATAGTCAGTCCTGCGTACGGGGGAACAACCCGTATGGAACTCAAACCCCGTTCGAAGACCGGCGCCACTATCTCCTCGGCCAACGAACCGCCCCACCTCTAAAAGGTAAGTAAACTAAATTTAACAAGTTTTTGGACGAGATGTTCTTGTTCCTTCATGTGCCAATTTTAAATGTGTGTACCCTATTTCTTGAGAAGCTTTAGCTAAAGTTTGAAGCAGAGACTCCAGACATAGCACTTCTATAAATGATATACGCAATGAGGTTTTCACTGAATGCAGTGTTGAATCTAAGGATGGACCGAGTAGGTGGCGTCGTCTAGTGGTTTCAGCACTTCAAGGCCCTATGATGTTCGTTTCAGACATTGTTGTGGAAACCATCATGGATGTTTTGAATACTAAATGCTCTTTACTTGGAATTAGCCAATAGCATAAACATCCTTCATCTTCTGTTGTCAGATCCGATGTGGTGTATGTATGTCTGGTTGACTCTAGCAGCATCCGCTTCACGAGCTGCGCTGCTTCCAAGAGGCATGATCCTCTACCGACTGAATGAGAACTTATTTTTGTAGAATGAGAAGGGGATGGTGTTGAAGCGATTATGTTTAAACGTTTGGAAACCATGACGGATTTAAGGATAGGTTGAGTATGTGGCCGGAGATCCCCGAAGAAAGTAAGAGGTGCCTTGGCGATGGATGGTGTTGGGCTCCAACTTTCGATCCGCTAAAGAAATTGGATCCTCTGATGGTTTTAGTGATTCTCGTGATACTCTTTAGATCTCTTCGCTGCATTTGAATTGCCAAAAGGAACCGATCCTTGAATGCGCCTATATGCAATTATAAGCCTATATCCCAAACGATCGACTTCCGGCTATTCATTTATTTGTGATGCATAAGACACAAAAGCAACAACCTCATCCTTTTCCCTTAACCATTCATGTTGCCGCCACATAAGACAGAGCATCCTGCAAAGTTTTAAAATATGAAAAAAACCCGTGTTTTTCTGGAAACATTGGTACCATGTTGACATAACTGTATCTTGTGGCGGCTAACTGGACGCTGGCCATGTTTACAGTCGCCTCGGGTGTACTTGCTGGCGCAACCGTTCTATCTGGATGTCCCGAGCGACAAACAATGTCTGCATTGCGACGCCATCCGTGTTAGTGTTTGCCGGACGCAAAGCAACGGCAGTCAGCGTTTCCGGCTTGCGTGGAGTACCATTTCGGACTTTAGTTTCGTGGGAAGGTTTTGAATAAATATTGTCTTTGAACCCGGAAAAGAAAGGGGAAGCGAACAGACCAGCGAGAAAGCTGATTTACGAAAGGATGCGTCAGGTTGTACGGGCTGAATCCCGTTCGAGATACAGAATCGAAACGGGTTCGAACGGGACGGAGTAGTAGGGATGTGTTGACATAAAAGTACAGCAAATAATTAACATTAAAATTTTGCTTTTCCTCGTTGTGCGAAATGCATCGACTATGGTAATCCTTTCCTTTTTCACATCCCAGCGTGAGCTAGTGTGCAAAAATGGTCAGTATGCAAATAAACCTCCCCCGATGAAGGGTGCAGCCCGGGAAGGGGTTAACAAACGAACGAACCCTTTTAAAGCCTTTCGGGTCGAAGGACACAGCGGCGACCAGCGTCGAAATCCTTCATTTGACAGCCTTGGCCGCTTTTACCTAATCTTGCCATTTATTGGCTAAAAACGAAATGGACAGCAACACTGCGAAATCCTTGACCATCGTCCATTTTTGGGAATGCAGAACCGATGCAACGATGCCCTGGTATCGGTTACGGGTGGTGCAAAGGGTCAAATGCAGGGACAGAGCAAGCAGAGGACACATTCATGCCATTAAAGGAAAGGAACGTTCAGAGCAATAGATTGTCCGCGCGTAATCCTTTTCGCTACGCTATGCAAATATTGTTTCCATCCAATGCCTTAAACTATCGGGGTTAGAGGGAAGTTTGTAATACAAAAAAACTTACCTGCAAGAGTATTTGGGTAGAGTAATAAATGTTAAAGGGAAATCAGTACACTCGATCCCCTTTTTCGGACAAATATCGCACGATCCACCGCATCGTATGCCCAGGTGATGTAATTATTCCTTCCGTTACCTTGGTTACGATCCCGTTTCAATATTGAAAGGGATAGTTATACACGTTATATGGCGCGGTGTTATACGCCCTGTTTATTGTCATACAATCGAACACTTCTTCACTCTTGCGCGCTCTCTCTCTCTCGCACACACTTTGTTGTTGTTTTTGTGCCGAGCGAAAGAGGCGTTCCTTATATTGCACGATCGTCAATTTGGGTTTTATGAGCATTTGTTTAACTTTCTTATTTTGTACGCGCTCCCGCAAGCTAAGTCAACAACATCAATTTGTATTGATGAAGGTAAAGGCACAAGCACTGTATAAGGTGAACCATTTTATTGTGCCAATCGTGTAAAGTTAATGTTTGTTGGAAAAAGGTTTGGCGAAAAAAGGTACACTGGTATTTGGGTAGAAGGTTGTTCTATAATTAGGCTTAAACTTGAAGATGCGAAATTGCTTTAATTTAATCCTTTACTCGTTTTTAAAACATTCTTAAAATATAATCGTTTCTAGTTACTAGAAAATTGGAAAGCAAACATTAAAATAAGTAGGTCTATATAAAAGACATAGAAAAATGTGTAAAAATGTTATAAAAGTAATATGTACAGACTATTCAACTTTCCCCCAATAAGTTAAGATTCTTCTAGTTTAATTTGGAAAGAAAGAGCATATCCCTTTTCGGTCTCAAGATGGCAAACTTTATTTTATTATCACTTCATTTAACGCGCCCTCGGTCGTTCTTCCGGGTTTCGAAAGCAACCGGAGGGATGTACCCTCTTATGTCCTAAAACGAAATGTTCACGTTACGATGCAATTTCTGCTGTCCAGAAGTGTAAGCCCAACGCCCTGCCACATTTGTCTGTACGCTGCATTGTTGTACGGTTCCGCACACACGTGGAATGCGGAAAACGGAGATGGAAATTTGCGCCCCTACTGGTCCGCATTAAACCCGTTTGTTTATCCAGACGATGTGACAGGGAGAAAGCCGACCCGGAAGCTGTCTCTGCATTTGCGAAGACTTTTCCTCATTGTTTCACATGCTGGCAATTCCCGATCGGACCCCGATAGAGCAGCGACCAATGCGTGCACCAATTGCGCTTCAGGCACGACAGTATGATGAAAGGTTCCGTATTCCTGGCGCGTTGTACCGTTTGTTAACCCCTTCCATTGATTGATCGATCAGTTTTGTGGGGTGTGGGTTTGGAAGGTGAAACTGTCCGCACACACAGACACCAAGTGTCTGTCTCTTCCGGGGGAGGATAGTTTGGAGGGATATCGGTACCTTTTGCCAAACCGCAGGATTACCCGAACCCTGACTAATATGTGATGCTGTCCCTCGTAATGAGGTTGGAATTGAGGAAGAGTTAAGCAAAAGTGATTTCAATTCCAGTTGAAAGCATCGCACACGGGTTGCGAACGGCTTACCAATCGGAGAAATATTAGATAGGGGACGGCCACACAATATTAGAGGAAATTGAAGGGTTCCAAGTGGAAGATACTGCTGAAATGTTGCATGTATTTCATCGTCATACAGTTGTGGTGTTGGGTGCGTGTAGAAATACATAAGCAAAGACATAAGCTAACCTTCAATCATTATAACATCCATTTATATTTTCGTACGTTCGAGGAAGTGTTCATTAACGTATGAAAATTTAACAAATAAATTAATTTAACTATTTACTCTGAGACATAGTAGAAATATAGTTCAAAAATATGTTTGACACCAGAGACAAACATTACGTTAAATTGGAGCGGCTAACTGTCCTCAAACGACAGGATCGTGGCTCGAATCCCAATCGGACCGTTCGTCCGTACAAAGTGCTGTTACGGGTTATTCCAAGTCACCGAACCCAGAAACGGTAGCCCACATTCAATGTTACTCTGGTCGTTTGTATGTTGCATGTTCAGTGGTGTTGCGTTCTTTGTATTGGATTGCTAGAACTCTACCTAAGCATGGCAAACGTGAAATGGGAAAACATTACTATAGTGACGCCATACGTTTGTCCAGCACTGTAACCCGTTTGACAGTTCTGTTTGTTTTGATGCTTGCTGAAGCGCTCCAGTACAAAAGGCCGCCAGTTCTTTTCTTCAGAATATTGTAATAAAACCGCTTCCACAACCATGGAGAAACCACAGAAAATGCCCAAAGTGGCAAAGGTATGTATTACTTGCGTTGTAGCATGGTCATATCCTACAAATCTGACTTTTTCTTGTAGGTAAAAAACAAAGCACCGGCCGAGGTGCAAATCACAGCAGAACAGTTGCTTCGTGAGGCAAAGGAGCGTGATCTAGAGATTCTTCCACCGCCACCGAAGCAAAAGATCTCCGATGCAGCTGAACTGGCCGACTATCAACAGCGGAAGCGCAAAACGTTCGAAGACAATTTGCGCAAAAATCGGATGGTCGTCAGCAACTGGATCAAGTACGCGCAGTGGGAAGAATCGCAGAAGGAAATACAACGGGCCCGTTCGATTTGGGAGCGTGCGATTGACAACGAGCATCGGAACATTACGATATGGCTGAAGTACGCCGAGATGGAGATGAAACATCGGCAGGTGAACCACGCCCGCAATCTGTGGGACCGTGCGGTCACTATAATGCCGCGCACCAACCAGTTCTGGTACAAGTACACGTACATGGAGGAAATGCTGGAGAATGTGGCCGGTGCCCGGCAGGTGTTTGAACGGTGGATGGAGTGGCAACCGGAAGAGCAAGCGTGGCAAACGTACATCAACTTCGAGCTGCGCTACAAAGAGATTGACCGGGCGCGAACGATCTACGAGCGGTTTGTAATGGTACATCCGGAGGTGAAGAACTGGATCAAGTACGCACGGTTCGAGGAGGCTCACGGTTTCATCAACGGTGCACGGACTGTTTACGAGCGTGCGATCGAGTTCTTCGGAGATGATCACGCCGACGAACGATTGTTTATTGCGTTCGCTCGTTTCGAGGAGGGCCAGAAGGAGCACGATCGCGTCCGGGTCATTTACAAGTATGCGCTCGATCACCTGCCGAAGGATCGCACCACCGACCTGTACAAAGCGTACACCATACACGAGAAAAAGTACGGTGACCGGTCGGGAATAGAGGATGTCATTGTGTCGAAACGCAAGTTCCAATACGAGCAGGAGGTGAATGAAAATCCAACCAACTACGATGCATGGTTCGACTATCTGCGGTTGGTGGAGAATGAGAACGATCCGGAGTTAATCCGCGAAACTTATGAACGAGCGATCGCGAACGTTCCGCCAGCCAAGGATAAGAATCTCTGGCGTCGATACATTTATCTGTGGATCAACTATGCGCTGTACGAGGAGCTGGAGACGGAAGATCTCGAGCGTACCAGACAAATCTATCGCACCTGTCTGGAGCTAATTCCACACAAACTGTTTACCTTCAGCAAGATATGGTTGCTCTATGCTCAGTTTGAAATTCGCTGCAAGAACCTTCAAACTGCGCGCAAAACACTCGGCATGGCTCTGGGACGCTGTCCGAGGGACAAGCTCTTCCGCGGCTATATCGATCTGGAGATACAACTGCGTGAGTTTGATCGGTGCCGGATTCTGTACGAAAAGTTCCTCGAGTTCGGGCCCGAAAACTGCACCACGTGGATGAAGTTTGCCGAGCTGGAGTCACTGCTGGGGGATACAGATCGGGCCCGAGCAATCTACGAGCTGGCGATACAGCAGCCCCGGCTCGATATGCCGGAACTGCTATGGAAGAGCTACATCGATTTCGAGGTGCAGCAAGGTGAATTCCAACTAGCGCGTCAACTCTACGAACGCTTGCTCGAACGCACGGTACACGTGAAGGTTTGGATATCGTACGCCAAGTTTGAAATTAGTGCTGAAAACGATGAGGAAGGCCTCAACGTGCCACTGGCAAGACGAATCTACGAGCGGGCCAACGAATGTTTGAAGGGACTGGCCGAGAAGGAGTCGCGCGTGCTGGTGCTGGAGGCATGGCGTGACTTCGAGCGAGATCACGGTGACGAAGCGAGCCTGAAGAAGGTGCTGGAAAAGATGCCACGGAAGGTGAAGAAGCGACAGAAGATCGTATCCGAGTCGGGCGTGGAAGAGGGCTGGGAGGAAGTGTTCGATTTCATTTTCCCCGAGGACGAGATGGCACGTCCGAATCTGAAACTGCTTGCGGCGGCTAAGAACTGGAAACGCAAACAAGACACGGACGATACGCCGGCGACTGTGGAGAGCAGTGAGAATGAAGTCCATGAGGTTTCTAGCGAGCAACAGGCGGAACAGATGAACGATGGCGATGAAGAATCGGACCAAACGAATGAAGCAAATGAAAAATAAGGCGAGTAAGAATAAGAATTAGTTTTATGCTATGAACATTGAGGTTCCCACTTTAGGGATAATGATAAACTCGTGCATTTTTTTTATTTCCCATTTCGTCTGACTAACGCTTCGGTCCATTCGGTCGGCAGGGAAAATTTTATCAGTCCACCTCCTCTGGTCGCACGGGATGTTCTAACGGTATGACCGATTTTCTTTGGACATCTCTAGAACATGCCTTCCGCATGTCGTACGCATCCTCGTCCGGATCACCGACGTAATACTCCAGCACTGTCCGGTACACGATATAGCCGAGCTTGGTGTACATATCGATCGCCACTTTATTACTAACGCGGACAAACAAATCTACGAAATAGCACCGTTTCCTGCAAAACAAAACACCGCCAAGTTGAGATTATCTTGGTGCGTTTACGTCCCAGATGGTCATTTAAACTTACTTTTCACTCACATCCTCCAGGAAGCTCATCAGGGTGGCCGCTAAACCGAGCCTTCGATAGTCGGGAGATACCGTTAGTGCCGTTACATGGCCATGCCAATTTTCGCCCTGACCTTCCGCTTTGCCCATAACTGAGGATGCGTAAATGGAACGTTACTAAGATCAATGGCACGGAACCGATTAGTGCTATTCCTTACTGTAGCCCATGATTTCTCCGGTCGGCGATTCGGCCACCTGGAAGTATTCTGGCCAATGTGCAAGGTACTGCATGTAGAACGAAAGGCAATAGGTTTCGGTCAACGGGTCCAAGTTCCTGTACGATAAAGAGAACACTCGTGTCGATAATGGGGAAAGGACATCGGAAACAAACGCCCATTTTACGCCACTTACACTTTGTTGAACCGGAACATATCGTTGCAGGTGAAGGGCCTCAAGGTAGTCATGTTAAATGTTTGGGAGTTTTAATTGCAACTTTTGGAAATTAGCTAATATAAATAGGATTCCACAACCGGCAGGCAATGTTGTTGGTTTTGTTTCAGTTGCGTTTTTTTTTTTATTATGGCAACTAGCTGTCATACTGAAATTGATCTAAATACGTTATGAAGAGATTTTTCACCAGGACATTTTTAAATGTATCTAAATTACAGTTACACAAAAGAGTTTACAACTGAAAAGATGAACGGCGCTCGTTTTTAAAAATTGAAACCCTTTATTAGTTAAAATAAATTATAACTATGAGGCTTGAGTAGATATCGAAAAATGTTAGGAATATACGGAAATCTAGAAAATAAAGCCAACCCTCTAACTATGGCTAATAAATGCACCGGAATCAGATAGCGTAAACGTCACAATTATTATTTTCTCAGCACGGTAGGGTCATCGAGAAAATAAACACATTCACAGTGCAGAAATCGTTTTATCGTAGTTATTCGTTATTCAAAGCATCTTTTCCACACTTCTCGATGTCCAAATAATGGTGATTTTCGTTTGCTAATGCTTGGGTAAAGCCACATCTAGTTAAATTTGCACTAACGAAGCAAAGCGAACCGTCCGGACGGCTAGAATAAGAAGAAGCAGTTATTCTGGAACGAAGCGCGCAAACAATCCTAGTGGCAATACGGTAAAAGATAGGGATTGACGAGGTATGTGCTGTGTATGGCGGTGGTATTTTTAGGATTGCAAACACGAAAGGCACATTTTCTTCCTATCTGCCGGTAAGATTCCATTCCAGAGCGTTTGCATTTCCTATGCACATTGTGTAGTTCCGCTTGGAATCGGGCAGAAAGGCAGTCCCACGACGCGTTTGGTTGTGTCTGTGCAAAGTAGCGCGCCCTAACGTCAGTGGTGGCGCTCGCGTGCGCGTGTGTATGTGTGTGCGAACTTTAGGAAGTATCGAGGGCATCTTTGAAATTCATTCATCCCCACGACCTTCTTTTCGTACGTTGCCTGTTGTTGCCTTTTATTTGAATCCTTTGTGCCATTACAGTTTTAAGTTGGTGTACATCGTTTTCCCTCAAGTAAAGTTTGTTATTTTGGTGTTTTACACTTCAGTGCTTGCAAGTTGCGTGTTGGAAAAGTAGAAAGAAGTCCAGTCGGGTTCGTCGTACGCTAGTCACGCGTGTTTTCCAGCGTCCGGTTGTACGATGTGTAGAAAAAGTGCATTGTTTCAGCATACGTAACAGCTTGGTTCCTTTAATTTTGTGCAGTGCAGTCGAAAAAGGGAACAAATGGGCCAAATTTCTCTCACGAACCCTATTGCAATGTGTATGGTTGCGCTGAATGCTTTGAGAAGTGAAGTATTCAACCACGTAGCAGCAAACCTCATGTCGCTACGCGCTGACACAGTGTTGGTTGGTTTTTTTTTTGTCGGTGTGTTGAGTGTTGAACTGCAGAAAGAAAATGGTCGTCGACATACGCAAGCAAGCACCAGCAGCTTACCCCAGCCAACAAGCACAGCAGCTGTGGGGTTGCGGTTCTCGTCTAATTCATGTTCAACGACTCCAGCCAGAGGCTGCATTGTGGTGGCGCTAGGCCCGTAGAGCTCGTATAGCATTCCGACCAGAGAAGAAAACGGAAAAGTGACAGCGAAACATTAATCAATATAATATTAGAGTGCGTTATTTGCTGATCAATTGTGCGGTGTGTATGTGTGCGTGGACGTGCCTCTGTGTATGTATGTCTAAGACGCGTTGTACTGCTTCAGGTGGAACGGTGTTTTTTTTTGCTTTCTTCTATTGCTGTTACTTCATTTCGCTACCGAAGAAAACGGAACAGGCGGCGTGCGGGTTGCGTGTGTGGTACAAGACAAAGCGCATTGTTGACGGAAAGGGTTTTTGGGTGAAACATAATCGTGCGTGCAGTTCACAAGCAAGTCTAATAATTTCCCTTTTTTTCCATTCGCAGTGATGATCTCCCCAAATGCACATACACATACGCAGGTGAAGTAAAGCTGTGCCGGATGATGCTGAACAGTGCGAGGTTGTTTCTCTCCAGCGGAAGTGGAAACCTTCTATGTGCAATTTTTACGAAAATATAAAAAAAAAAAAAGGAAAACGATTTATCCCCCGGCGAAGGATTGTACGTGGTGGATTGTAGTGTTGGTGCACGTTGAATGAAAATTGAAAAAAAAACAGCACAAGAAAAAGCAAGCGCGAAAAAGTGTGTTGCATGTGAACGCGTGACGATACGTACGTTGTGGATTGTACAAGGATGAGATCCTTGTTTATTGTAGTGAAAAAATCGTTCAAAGTGCCTCGAATGGTTGGTGGTAGCAGCATATAATCGTAGCTTAGCGCTTTAATTCGTTTTGTTTTGTGTAAGTGTGCGCAATTTGAGTAATTTGGTTAAAGTGCGTCGACATGCTATTCAATGTCGAGAACAATTAGCTATCTGTCGATGTAGCGCAGTTAGTAAAAGTGGAACCGGGAATTACGGGCAAGCAATGGAAGAGTATAACAATGTGAAGCTGTTTTCAACTTTGTACGTTAATCGAGCGCAGTTCCTCCTGTTTGGAACGACGGCATCAGCTGTATCACGGCACGGTGACGAGCGACATGCGGAAGCATTAAACGTCCGCCGCTAGCGTATAAGATGAACAGTGGCGAAAGCGATCTGGCAGAAATTGATGGACGAAGGATACAGCGAGTAGTGTCGGAAAGGCAAAAGCAACAAGTATCAACGATCGCTGGTGAGGAGGGTGCACTACAAGCGGCAATCACTGTGAAACAGCCTGTGCATTGCTATAGCAACCATCATCAACATCAGTTGGCGCAGGAAACGAACCCCAACGGTGAATGGACAACAGTGGTACGATCATACGATGGATCAAATCTTGAGCATGATGCTAACGCAATTGTAATGGATGGTTCTTCTCTACAGCATCAGCACGTGAATGTCGCATCGGAAAAGTATGTGGAAAGCTCCAAAGCGTTCGCTTTAACGGGTGGTAACGGTGTATTCGAGCCAGACGAGCCGCTACAAAGAACGAAGGGGCAGGGAGGAGGGTGTACCAGTAACGAGAAGCTTCCCGATCACGGCCGTACCGGTAGCGTCATGCGCGATCCTCAGGAATCTCAACATCGGTCAGCACCGACAGCACCACTCGGTGTGGTCGAATCCGGCGAGGACGACAGCGATTGTGTAGTCGTTCCGTCGACCGAACGAAAGGTGGAACCGTTGAAAATAAATCTAGCGCGCGATCGGGAACCGCTTCGAACGGTCATAAAACTTACGCCAGGTGCAAGTTCTACACCCGATAGCTTTCAGCAGCTCTCACCGACAATCCGCGACGTACCAGGTTCACCGAAGATTACCATTAAACCCCCGAAACCACCCCAGGCAGTGGAAAGTTCGTTGGTGGGATTGGCCGGATCATCAGCGTCGTCGTCCTCGTCATCCCAGACGAGTGCGGAACAGCAGCAGCATCACGCCAATAATTGTGCCGGGTCCGGATCGGCCCTTCCATCGTATAGCAGCATTCCAAAGCTTACCATTAAGCCGATCATCAATCCGGCCGATGATACTCCAGCCTGTGAAACAGCATCGACGGTGGAGCAAATGCATATTATTCCTAAGTTACTCATCAAGGGTTCCGTTTCATCGTTGGATGCGAGTCATGGGCGGGATGGAGCGATGGAACCACACATTGTGCCTAAGCTAACTATACGTGGCGTAAATAACCACAACAATCATCATCACCACCAGCAACAACAGCCGCAACAGCAACATCACTTTGCACAGAACCAGTCGGAAGCACAAGGTTACGCTAACGAAGGTCTAGCATCTGCTGCCATGCTGCTGGTAGATGGTTCGGTAGGTGGCCGTGGCGAAGGCAGTGGAACAGGTTCACCAACGCCACTGGTTCCTAAGCTAACGATAAAAATGGATAACCACCATCCGCATCATCATCACCATCACAACAGTTTGCGTGTGAAGGATGTACCAGACGTTACAGATGGAGGGAATGTGGCTCCAATTCCGAAGCTCCATATAAAAACGATACCACAGGATGGAGTTGGTGCGTCTGCGGGAATAAATAGTTTGTCATCCCCGGGTGGCAACTGTAGCACATCCAGCACCGGATTGTCTCCTGTACTAACGAGTTCGGAAGGGGTAAAGCTTACGATAAAACCACTTCCGGAGCCGAAGCTTCCGAAGTTAACGATCAAAACAACCGGTCTTGGAACGATCGCGGAAACAAGTGACGTATCCATGGTGTCTTCAACTAGCAATAGTTTCTCGCCCAAACTATTGCCTTCATTGGCCGCGTGTAGCAGTTCCGGAGAACAGTTGCAGCAGAATGCGAGGTGTGGTGTAGCGGGTGTTTCTCAATTGTTGCAACAGCATCAGCAGCAGCAACCAGCATCTCCCAGTGATCAGCATTCGAACATAAGCTCTAGCTCGATTCCAAAACTTACGATCAAACCGATTCCCCCAAAGGATGCATTGTGCATGCAAGATGCATCATCTACAGACGGTAGCAACGCAACGCACATGCGAGCTGAATGTTCGGTAACACCAACTGTACCCAAACTGACCATCAAACCAATTCTGCCACCGGTTAAGCAATCCGTAGAGGACAGTAGCAGTTCCAGCGAGATCAGTATTAATTCCCTCGAATCATCGCCCATTTCATCGTCCTCGATTTCATCTGCTCCAGCCTCCGTGGTGGTAACCACTACGCCACCAACGACACTGAGAATGACAATCAAAGTACCTTCTACGGCTCCACAACTGCAGCACGAAACCAGCCTTGCAGGAGACTCCACTAGTTCAGCGTTGGTAGGCAGTTCCGCTGCATCCTCAGCGTCTACTGCAGCAACAGTTGTCACCAGGCTTAACATTAAACCAGTCCTGCCACCTCCATCTAACACAGAGTGTGTTGATCGAATAGAACCGGGTCATGAAGGTATCGGAGAGCATAGCAAGGATCACACACTGGTAACTTCGGACGATGGTGGCTCAACTCCTACTTCGTGCGAAGAATCCCGCAAACCGATCGTTATACCGAAGGTAACCATCAAAACCTTGGCCAATCCGGGAAGCCAGGAAACGGAGATTATGTCTACGCCTAAGGTGACGCTAAAACCGATTCCGAAGCCGCAAGACGAAAATTTCGTTACGGGAAATCTTTTAGAGCGACATTTGCTGTCGAGTTCGAGTGTATCCTCGATCGTGGCCAACAGCGCAAACCCCACTGTAACGAATAGCTTCTTGGGTTCTACTGCATCAGCAGGAAGCGGGCAGGAAGGAATGGATTCACCGAGAATTATATTAAAAATCAACAAAGGATCATCTTCTACGACGACTACGAGCAGCGGTGAGCAGTTGGAGGGGAGCGGTTCAGATGGTGGGCACCTCGTTTCTGTTCCCCCATCGTCCGGAAGCTCAATACTTGCAAACGAACTGAAGCGACCAGCCACGAATGCAATGTGTGCCTCAACTATCACCTCATCCGGCTCGTCGTCGGTATCCTGTGCTTCATCGACCTCGGTTTCGGCATCGGCCACATCCTCTTCGGCGGGGTCGGACCCCGCGTCACCTTCTTCCGGTGGTGGAGGTGATCAGGGTGAGCTGGGCGCGTTGGAGATTAAAAGGACCAAACTCGACCACACTCAGTCACACCTAGCACAGCAAATGCAAGGCGTTCTAGGGCATCATCAAGACCTAATGCTGCAATCCCAACATCAGTATCAGCTACAACTTCAAGCAAGGACCAACGCGGAATTGACAAGGCGCCCGATTGCATCCGGAACAACGACTGTGAAAAGTGTCAGCGACGTCATTGTGATAGACGACGATAGTAAATCGGAGAATGAAACCCCCAGAGAGAAGGATATGGTGGGATCATCTCACATGCGCTTAGCTCCCACCTCTGATGATCCTCTGGCCATCAACGATGGGATGGTGGATCGTACGTTCTCGACTGTGGCTGACGGTGGAGCATTATCTGTGCCAAGTAAACAGAGACGTACCCGAGGGACGCCGCGCGGTGCTGGTGCGCGCCAGTCAAGGAGAGGTAGTGGTCGTGGTGCGGCATCGGCGGTTGCTAAACAACAAGAGCAGCAAACCAACGCAGCCGTATCCCAGTTGCTTGGATTACTCGCACAAGATGATCGTGAAGAAGGTTCCAGCTCGGACTGCATGATTGTAGACGAACCGGCAGTGCCCGCTGCAACCATACGTGAACGCCTTACGCTTGAGAGCCTTTTGCGCGGCGGATCGAAACCGTGCGCATCGATTAGTGGCAGCGGTTTCTACAATGTCCCTACGCCCGGTAGTGGTGGCGGTGGTAGTGAGGTGGACAAAAATGGTACCGCTAGTAACAGCTCTATTGGTAGTGTAACAAGTTCCGTCAGCAGTTCAGTGACAGTGCCGGCTTCGACACCGGTTACGAGCAGCCGGACGCCGGTTGCGGGAGTGCGCATGAGTACACGGCGTGCCGCCGGGCAGCTGTTGAAGGAAGTGCTCGCCAATAAACATCAGGATCGCGATTCGGGCGTAGACGAAGCGCGAACGGACGGTGAGTTTGGTGCAACTCCGTCGAAGAGGCCTCGGGGCCGACCGAAGAAACAGTCCGTCGATTTGACCACGGAAACAAACGGTGGAGGAAGCAGTAATTCGGTGGATATCAACATGCGAGACCTGGAAGGGGCTAGTAGTAACAATATACTACTCGCGATGGCAATGATGGGAAACGAAGATGGCACTTCATTGTTGCGAACTGAGGACAGGGGATTACTTGGAACGCAATCGCTCATGGAGGGAATCATGCCATTACCGAGAACACCGATACGTACTCCAAGGTAGGTTCTACTGTCGTAATATTAAGCGTCACCCGTCCGTGGTGATTATCCCACACAGGGTAGGGATGTGTTGGATAAATTCACGAGCTTTTAGACCTTTCTAATACCATAACCATTGGAATTGTGATTACATGTATTGCATATCAAACGTTTGCGCTTGATGTCCGCAGTAGTACGGGTGGGAATATTCACGAGATGTTTGGAAGACCACAGTCTTTCCCCAAGAATATTACCATCAAACAATGAGCAAGAGTACCCGGTGTTATCTGATCACACATGGAAAGTGTTGTTCACTCAACAAATCTGATACCTTGACCGAAGCCGAATCATGTTCATCGGGACGATCCTCAACGTATCCGGCTTTGATTTAGAAGAATATCTATTTTCATTTTCGAATGTTCGAAGGTTCGAATCCCATTCGGGCCGTTCCCCCTTACGCAAGACTGACTATCCTGTTACGGGTACATTCAAGTCACGGAAGCCAGAAATGGCAAGCCAAGACCTCCTGAGGTTGTAGAGCCATAGAAGAATATCTATTTTCATCTTACAACAATTGTAATTTGATTCTCGATTATTACAAAATTCTTCTTGTAGAGAGTTCGGACACCTCATCCAGGTTTTTTTTTCCACTGATCTAACAACACACACACCGCCGGCACACAGTATCGCATCTTTCTATCAGCGCCAGATTACCAAACAAACCACTCCTACCACACGTACAAATATACCACGTATCGCACGTTTCCTTGACCTCCCCAGCTGCAACCGATATCGATGGTCCTTTCTGGCCCCCTTCCTCGCTAGGTCCTCCCTTTTGCTGCAAAGTCTCTGCAGTGTGCGTCTAGTCAAATGCTGCTGCTGCTGGTGCGATGCGCGCGCGCCCGCCTATTTTGAATCTCCTCCGGGGTGGTGTTTTTTTCGATTCCGTTTTGATGCTTCCTTTCATAACAAATTTTCACCTTGCCGCGTCAGAGTTTAGGCAGCCACCGTCAGCCGTCGGCTAGTGTAGCGAGCCAGCCAGCAGCCGGTATGCGTCCCGGCTTGTATCGCATGCATGCGTTTGATGTTGTGTGTACGTCGGCCTTTCTACGCGTACTCTTTTGCTCTCGCTCGCCTCTCACTCTTGTCGGGTCCGCGCTCGGTTCAGTGCTCTCGGGCGTGTGCTGCTTTTTGGCATATTCTCTCGTTCTTGTTCTGCTGCTCGTTGCCTGCCGGCGTTAGGAATATCTGCTGCTCCAACGCGCCCCGCCCCATCTAATGCGCTCCTTCGTTGGAAGTATGTTTTTCTGCTGTGTTTTGTTAAGGATTCATCTGATTGTCATTTGATGACACTTGGAACAACACCAAAAGGATACACAGGACATGTTGATGCCCGATTCGATTAACTGTGTCCAACAAATGATATTTGTTTCTTCACGAATTTGTGCAACCCATTTACTTTCGTGGATATGTTTTTTGTCTTCACAATGATTATTGCAACTGATGATGCTGCTCTGTGCGCTTAGAGGTATGAAGGGTTGCAATGGCCAATGTCATCGGCGGCATGTACGCCAATGCCCCCGCTCTGTTAACGTTTTTTTTTTGCTATGCGTCAGAAATAAAGAGAGCTGAAAGGAAACGAGAGAGCATAAGCACGCGCGCGTCCCAGTCGTTACCGACGCATCAGCTGACGAGACGCTTGAGCGTGCTCCCATCGGTATGGATGTCCTTGGCATGGACGGACGCGCCTGTTGGTGTGGGTTTCAAACGTGTTTTTTCTTTTCTTTTTTTTTGGTGTGTGTTATGTTTGTTGCTGCTGTGTTGTAGCGACGCCTCGAATCCCGGTTTACGTTGCAAGCGTCGGCGCTTCACGGATTCCGACCTTCTTTCCCGATGCTCTCTTCTATCCACCTGTAGCGTGCTCGGAAGTGAACGGATGAAAGGGGATGGGGGGGGGGGGAGGATATGGTGGGATGCTGGGAGGAGAAGGAAGGTGCATTATTTTGCGATATGCTGTGCCGTACCTCATGAGGGGTGTTTTGGTGGACAAAATAAAACGAGAAGAATGCGTTTCTATTACATATGCTCCCGTTGGCGTCAGTAGATGGTCCATGAGGTTGTAATATTTTGTATGTTTTTTTCTTTTTTTTTTCTTATTTTAACAGAACGAGAGGACGTGGTCGTGGCAGAGGCAGAGGAGGTAAGGCGAACCAGATGGACACTGGTGGTGTGTTTGGTGGTGATTCTGCATCATCGCCTGCAGACAGAAATGTTGATCCATTGTATATTGGTAAGGTGTTTTTGGCAGCTTTTGCATCTTTCCTGCATGAACTAAAAAGAGACATTTTTTCGCATTGTCGTTTTTCCCATTTCAGACACTCCAAATAACATCGATGCAACATCCACGGATCCTACGAAAGAGTTTCATCTGCTGTTCAATCACATCCAAACGACACGCGGTGGAGCAGGCGCTCGTACCCGTGGCGGAAGACGGGGGCCCGGATCCAGAGGACCCCGCACACCGAGAGGTGGACGCGGTGCGGCTAAGGCAGCAATGGCAACGCTATTAACCGCGCAAGAGAAACCATCGTCCGATATTATCGGAGCGTTTAAGGACTTGACAGAAGCGCAGGAGGCGGCAACGAAACAGTTGCTGGATGCATTGCAACAGCAACAGCAGGAGCTGCTGCTCCAGCAAATGCCACAACCGCCAGGCGCATCCGGGGACATGATGACACCGAAATCGCGTGGACGAGGACGTGGTTCCAGGGGAATCGGTTCGCTAACAGCGAGCAGACGGAAAGGGACACGCGGTAGTGCCAAGGCAGCTAGAGGCCGGAAGGGGCTTGATGCGGAATCGCCAAACCTGCCCGGTATGGAATCGACTCCGGGTGCAAATGATACTAGTGACGTCAAAAATGCCATCTTCATGACACCGTTGGCGGGAGGTTTGGTAAGTCGTTGAAAATTTTGATCAATTTTGAAATTTGTTGTATGAGGTCTTTGGGGCACACTTATTATATTCCTGAAATCTAAATTATTTCCTGAAAATTGTTTAGTACTAAATATAGAACGATTTGTTTTGCTTCACTCATATTACACCATGGGTGCAGCATTGGGTGGCTACTGTTAGATTTGGTTGTTTCCTTCGGGAATTGATGTTTGCCTGGTAGCTACACACGAAAGCGAAACGAACGTTAGCCGCATCGTGCCGTATCATTCATTCGGTGGATCTCCTCCGAAAACGAGACCAAAAATCACGGCACTATATATTCGGTACGGTCGGCCGACATCTCGATCGGGGCATTCCGTCGATTTTCCGACGTCGCGTCAGGAGTCGCGATTCTGCCCTCGGAAAATGCTCGGCTTTTCCCCGTATCTGGGAATCCCGCACTGATGACGTACAGCCAAACGAACATTTCATTGACCGTCAAAAATACGATTATCCGTACGTGTAAATAGTAGCCGGGGGATAACTAGTTAATTATGTCATTTATATTATGCTCTGCTTGGCTTTAAGCACCAATAAAACAAACATCCCGAATGCGCTTTCCTTCTAGTGGGACTGAAAGGCAAATGGCAGATGATTGCGGGGAGGACTGCGTTTGAAGTGTGCTAACCAGAAATAGCATCATAAAGAGAGGGTATTTTGAGGAATGGAATAGAAACATCAACTCTTAGTGGTTGGAGTGATTTTCTTCGTGCTTTAGTGTTGGTTACACGGGGTGCAATAACCTGCACAATGCGTAAGAGTGAGAGAGCGAAAGAGAGAAAGAGAGTGTGCGTGTGTGCACTGTTCCGAACGGGCTTTCCAGCTTGAAATAGATATCGAGAGGCTTGTCTGATCTTTCCGGAGCTTGTTGATTATATCTGCTGTGCGTCAAACAAAATATTTATAAGAAAATTTCCACACTAGCATATGTATATTTTTTCTCCGGTTATCGATCCATAGTGGTTCTTTCCATCTACTGATAACACAGCGAGGAAGGTATATATCTTCCTATTACATTTAACGCCGTAAAAAGATGGTTTATATCATTCTATCTTTTTTTTTACAATCTCTGTATCTGTATATTTACATGACATGGACAGTAAGGGACAGGGTGAATTGAAAGTGCGCCTGTTGTCAGGTGCTTCGTTACAGCAGTTATGTTTCGCATTCAAAATCGATGAAATTTCAACACTGTGTGTGAGAAGGGTTATTTCCATTTACACATAAACAATGGTCAACAAAGTTTTAAAAGAATGCACATCCAAAGGCATACAGGAGAAATACTTCACGTATACTAAATGGCTGTGTAGCTATCGCATTAGATTGTACACACTTTGTGTTTATTATTCATTGTTCACGGATTGATGATGATTTTACTTTATTTGTACAAGAGTTTGTTAAAGTTTTACAACAAACAAACAAAAAAAACATTTAATTTAAATGATAATTTTAACCAGACATTTCTATCATTTCGCTGCAAATGCTTAAAACTAGCGTTAAGCGATGATGGAAAACCGCAAAATTGATTGT
>KI423888.1:4083-17926 GCA_000473375.1 Anopheles culicifacies | reverse complement strand
AACTGATGATAAGTTGGAGATAGAATTCTTAATCTAATTTGATCCAAGTTCTAAAGATCTGGCATGATATCTGTTCTAATCTGATGGAAGCCTGATCGATGGCCGAGGAGATTCTAACTCCAGTCTTCGAACGGACAGGACGGAGGTTCGAATCCCATTCTGGCTGATCCTTCATATACTGCACTGAAGTCACCAGAAGCCAGAAATGGCAGGCCTAGACCTCTCGAGGTTGGAGATCCAAAGAAAAAGAATATCTTCAGGAAGTGACTAAAATTCTTGGAAAATCATGATCGTCATAAAATACACATTGCACTCTGATATTGGCTTGAGTCATTCTTAGCGAAGCGATTGAAACAATTTAAATAAAACTATAAATTGGATTTGATTGGATGTAGTCCACATGGTGAAGATATTGCTGACACATGGCACTAACTGGATGCTTGTCTAATGCAATCTCTAATCATTATTTAGTATTTTGTCTATGCTAATGTGTACCACCCCGGACACGCTGTTCTTCGACACGGTTTCAAGAAGTAGTGTAGGCTGGAACACAAAAATGTAGAACGATAGTCCGCTTAATCCTCTCTCACCATTGAAACCATATTTTATCTACCACATCCATATAGTAGTTTGTTTCGCGCATTATCTTCCCGACAAATGCTGTCACCCATATGAATAAACATTGAAAAATCTGAGGAGCGGAAGAAGCGGCTACACTATCACTTTCCGCTAGCAACGACGTAATCGTAGGACGGGGTTTTATCGTACTCTAAGCGTACGTGGCAGCATTACCTTCGCCTAACTAATCGAGAACTCACTCGAAGACGTAATCGACGTGTGTGGAGGGCATTACGTGATCCACCGAATATTGATCACATTTCCCCCCTGCGTGTGCGTCTGACGTTGAGTCGTACATTACAACAAGACCGAAAGTTTTGATTAAACGTCAGTCAACAATGAAACCTAAGAACCAGCGTTAGTGGTCACGTGGTGTGTGGTGGTAAAGTCATCCGAAAACTGCTAATGCTTAGAACCTCTATAAGTAATGCCGTGAAGTAGATGGTGAAAGATGATGCGTAGGTCCAACACTTTTACCGGGAGGAGGCTTGTCGGTGGTGTGGTCATTTGCATATTATTTAAATTGAATAAAGTTTCTCAATAGCCTATTCCGATATTGAGGAATTTGAGATCTGGGAGTGGTGTGTTGTCCACGGAGATACATTTCCTTTTGGAAATGGATGGACCATGAAGAAGAAAATCGACCGGAAGTGGGAATCTACGAACTTTCCTCCCCATCCTACGCACGTTCTCGTATCTCTGCTTTGTGGCGTGTTCCGGATCGTATCGTAGGGAAAAGAAAATTTACAACCCAGGCAGAGGGAGACAAAATCCATGAATTAAGACTCTAAATTTCAAGTAACCGGTTTTTTCTGTGCTCGATTTTTTGTTAGCGAAGCGAAGATTTCATTTGTTCCAACAAAATCATTTCCCAATCTTTTCCTGTACTTCTTTGTACTGACAACAGTTTTTTTTCTGGTACATTCTTCACAACATTACATTGTTTGTGACAAAAACCAATCTGTGTTTTCGAATAACCATCAAGAACTTCATCAAAAACAAAAACAAAAACGATATGCTCGCAGGCAACAGAAACAATAAAGCAACATTACGTGTCAGCGGCAGCATTAAGCAATCTCAAATGTGCTGTCTGGTGCGAAAAACCAGTAACCTGTCATAAACAAATGGCCGCGTTTCGACGGTTTTACTCTGAGGAGTTTGGTCGATTCTATCTTGTTGTGCTCTTATTACTTTATTTTATTTAAAGTTTCTTTTTATTAGTTTCCTCTTCTTCTTCTTCTTCTTCTTCTTCTATGGCCCTACAACCTCGAGAGGTCTTGGCCTGCCATTTCTGGCCTCCGTGACTTGAATGTACCCACAACGGGATAGTCAGTCCTGCATGCCGGGGGAACGATCCGAATGGGATTCGAAACTCGGTCCTGTCCGTTCGAAGATCGGCGCCTCAGTCTCCTTGGCCACCGAACCGCTCCAAAGTTTCCTCTTGTACATTATAAAGTTAAAGAATTCATCTCACAAACTCCCTTTTTTTTTTGCTTCAAGTATGTTTATTTATTTGTATGTTTGTTTGGCTTGTGGAATGGAACAAGTATTCGCTTCACTTCCCAAAAGTGCCTCTCACGCCACATGCATCATACACGCATAGAAGGGTTGCTGAAACCTATAGGCATTGTGCAGCATCTGGTTCATGTTTTCCGAGCGTAAACACACGAAACCCCCGATTGACCTGCCGAAGGGATACTGGCAGCGAGGGATAGGTTTGTTCCTATCAGAATTGTACAAATCTCAATAACTGTATGTGCCATGCAATGCTCTGGATTGGATGGACCGTAATTCTTGGGGTTCTCGAATTGGTAGAGGGAAAAGTTTCAAGTGACTCTTGTTGCTGTGTAGAGAGGCTGTTCCCGAATGTTCTGTACATTTTTCAAAGGGAACCAAGTTTTCATAAAAATCTACAAGGTGTTGCCTTTTTTAATTGAGTTTCAAATTAAACATCTGAAGGCATTGGAAGTGAGCTAAACGATTTGTTGTAAATTTCAGTACAAGACATCACAAATTATTTTAAAACACGCAGTTCCTAGTAACAATGTGCTCTTTATGCAATAAGGTTTTTTTTTGCTCCCAATGCAACGATTTAAGTCGAGCTGTCACTTGAGCTTAAAATAAACGACATCGATAATCAAAACAAAACACAGAGACCACCATTGTGACCAACGCGACGCTGTTTATCAGTTACCCCCTTGTCCAGATTGTTTGTCAGAGGGTCACTTAGGGAACATTCGGCATCAGAACCGATTGTGGTTAATTTTTTTTTAATTTTATAACATAAATACCCCAGCCCATCCCATACCGAGAGACAGAGACCATCGTTCGTAGTAGTGTGGTGACAAAATTACGCAATCATCTCTCGCATGTAAGGAAGGTTTTCGGTTAGTTCTACCCGTTGGAGGATGGCTTTCTTGCAGCCAATACCCGACTGTCGATCTCCTGCTGTGTTTCGCCGTACAGTTGAGTACCATATAATTCACGGGACCCAATCGTGCGTGCTTAGAGAGGCGGTCCGTAACGTTGTGTTGTGTGTCTCTTCTGACGGTTCCCTATAAATCAACTGTGGCCGGACGGAGAGGGGTTCGCGCCCAGCCAGAGTTCCTTTTTTATCCACTTTAAATTTAGCCTTAGCGGGAGACCCTAAAACCCATGATTGCACTTAAGATGGGCAACGAAAAAGCAAAAGAAAACGAGATTGTAATGAGCATTGGAGATGTGATAAATGTTTGATTTAATGTGCCTTTGTACACAAATAGGACAATTTTGGTTCGTTTGGAAATTAGAAAATAGACGATAATTAAAACAGTTGGTATTTTTAAATTGTTGTGCTATAAAAGTGCTATAATTCCTTCTAGTAGCGCTATCTTCAGACAATATAGCATAGTATATCATAGCAAAATGTTTAGAAATATGTTTTATACCGACTACTACTAAAGATGATGCTATAAAATAATGCCGTAATCCCTTCCATTGGTGCTGTATTTTAAAAAATTATAACTTCTCGTACGGATATATTCGTATCTTTTTTTATTGCAAAGTACTGTTGCATTTTAAAACTTGCAACAATTTTTCAATGCGTTCAGGTCATTGTCCTCCTTATGGGAGAATGTTAAAAAATAAAACCACAACAACCACACAACCAGCGCACCGCAGTTCTGACAGTATAAGCTATAAAAGAAAAAGGCAAGACCTCAACACCACCACCGTGAACAAGCGGCGTTAAAAACGAATTAATGATGACAAATTCGGTGTCTGACCAAAGGCGACGACGTCTCGGGTGTGTGTGTGTTGTAAGGCCGATGACATGTATCACGACCAAAACAAACAAAAAACCTTCCATACCATAATATGCAGCTCACCTTCAAATTTCAAAAAGAAAATGCAACTCAAAAAAAAAGTTGCATGCGAAGGAGAAACATCCAAACAAAACAACAACCACCGGTGGAAGTTAAATCCAAATTAGCAAAATTGAGACATAAAAGAAACGTATTTTTTGTATGCATAATTTAGGCAAAAAGTAATTTAATATTTTAAGAGTCTTTAAGGTATAAACGCAGTTGTAGAATTTATTTCTTTGTTCTCCGACGCTACCGGTGAACGTCGTGACGATGTGCGTCAATGCACATTTTTGTCATTGCACTTTAGCCATGGGAGCAATGGCGTTTGGAAGTAGTAGTGTGTGCGCTGCATCGTATGTGACGCATCGTGGCCACATGGCCTTCGAAAAACGCGGACAACGTTTGCTCGCGTGTGTGTGTGCGAAAGCCGTTTAAGCCGTTCTTTGTACGATTCCATTAAGAGTCGGTGTTTTTACACTGCGAAGAATGATTGCGATTAGAATGAAATGCATAGAAACACACAGAAACATTAAAATGACCTTCGTATCCCCGTAAGCTCTTCTCTCCGGATTCGCCTTCATCCGGGTGGGGGGGGTGTTTTTCTTTTTCTTCCCAAAACGTTTCCGTGCGATTTGTTTCATTATCATTATTCTGTGTTCTCTTCGCGTTCCTTCCTTAAACAAAAAAAGAAAGAGCAAAATCTCTGGTGCAAATTATTCATTTCATTAGCGTTAGATAATAATTGGTCCATGATCGCGTTTTGGGAAATGATGGTCAATTTTCTTTTTCATTGTTCCGCCGTTCTCGACCGTTGGTGTACGGGCAATAATTCTACACATTATGAATTGATTTCAAAATTGTTTTGGTGCTTCTTTATTCAACTTTTCGAGGAGAATTGTGTATAGGTGAGGTGTAAAGAGTACCTCCCTGCGTAATGTGCAAATCACAATAAAAAAAAGTGCAAGATCTTGCTACTACTCACCAAGTCCTCACGCCATAATGGACGGGGAGAGGGTGGTTAATAGAAAAATATTCAACCGTGTTTATTGCCGTCATAAAATCGGATACTTGAACAGACTGCTCAACTGCATATAAAGCGCATTCAAAACCGTCCTGATCGTGTGCGGAAGAAACGAAGAAGGTCTGAGAAGCGAACAAAAATCCTCCTCACTCTCACGCACACCTAAGCGATGGGTCGCTTGCAGGAAGAGCGCAAAAAATGTGCATCAAACAACCCTCCACCGTAAAAAAAAGAGGTGGACGTAGACTGTTTTCGTGTTGTAGGTTTTTTTCTCTTAATTTTCTTCCCATTAATAATGGGATGCAACGAACCTTGGAGCTGTGCAACCAGAGACTAGATGGGAACACCTTGGCCATATTGAAGCGGTAGTTGTTTCGTTTTTTTTTTCTGTGTTCTTCATCACCGCCACATGGCCAAGGTAAAACGCGGCAGCACGAGAAGCTGAGTGCATCCCACTGTGTGTACTGCACATTGTGATATCGTGTGCAGGGCGGATTAGTTGTCAAGCCGCGCGTGTCCTGTAATTAATCATATGTCTTGTAGTAGAAGTTACGGATGAATCGCTTCACAAATCACTTATCTTGGTAGCAGTATAATCAGATAAGTTATATCATAATTAACATGAACTCGCTTCCTTAAAGATGGAGTAGTTCTCTTTAAAAAATGAGTATCTTAGTACTTCTCAGTAAATTCATCTCAAACGCTTCATTTAGGTTATTAGGAATAATTTTTTTATAAAGCATATAATAAGACACTATATAGAAAATGAAATATTCGATTTCATTTAGAAATTTTTATTTGAATTTAAATGTCAAATGTCAATTTGACAGATAATTCGCTTCAACTGTAGCTGTTCAGCTACCCAATTAACATTTTTGGATTTGTTTAATCGTTTTCTGTGAAATTAATTGCTCCTTTACAAAAGATGACCTTTTCTTCATAGTATTGAATGAATTAACGTCTAGAAATAAAAGAAGGAATCATTCCATCTGACGGTCTCATGGCGTCAGAATTTTAAACTCTTAACTCTATAACTCGTGCGAATAATAGACATAAAGCTACCGGTATCTTTGCATACGTGTTTAATCGTAAATTACTTATTGCTGCTGAGGTGTTTCCCTGAGAGCTCTAGACACGTCTTGTTCTATCAGGTGTTTGTCTGCTAATGCTTCTTTTGTCATATCAAATGCAAAGCTCTGCTAACTGCTTTTGTCACCTTGATGTCACATGGTGTACATTTTTCTTCACCCACCTTTTTTATGTGAACTTCAGATTGCATATTCATCGTGCTCGGGAGAGAGCAAAAAAAAGCCCCCTTCGTGCTAAATACTGATGACCGTGGCGCCACGCAGTTGTGTGTTGCGGTAAGCGTAAAATGAAACCTTCCATTTGCATGCAGCTAAGCGAAAAGTGAGTGCAAGCTAAGCAGATGGAAGCAAGAAGCAAAGCCGAGAATATAATGAAAGCCAAAATAAAAAAGCATTACCGGCGTGTAATATGGTGCACGATGCAATGATGGTAAAAGAGGACGTATGACTTTAAAAATGTACGCCTTACAAAAAAAACAGGAGCCAGAGGATGTGATATGTGTGAAGCAAGATGAATCGACAGCCGCGACCGCGTGCGCATTACGCGTAAACGAGTGAAAATAAGATAGTCAAGTGTCAAAGAACTTGCCGCCAATGCGGCCCACCGTCGACGACGATGTCAATTCGCGACGGTGGTGACAGGCAATAAAAAGAAGGTGTGAAAATCATAACCACTCTTGAAGAAGAAGAGATAGAGCGAGAGAGAGTGGGGTAAATAAAATGAAATGAAAATCATATGTCGCTTTGGGTGACGTGCGTGTGTTGTGATGCATTCGCGAGCTGTTTTGGGAAGGGAAACGAAAAAAAGAAACCAAATAATAATGCTACACAATCATGTAGTCGTTTCCAGCTTCTGCCTGACAGAAGTCGTTTAGTGGTATGGTTTCCGCCGCAAAGCAAAGCGCGCGCGAGATTGTGCAAAACCGCGCATCGGGAGCAGCGCGGCAAACCGAGCGAAATGAACATTACATAAATAAATTTCTTGCGCTGGTTGTCCGCGACCTACGACAACAAAATAAAATTCAATGTACGCGCGCTCGCGGCGCTCGTTTCTACGAGGCGGGGATAGTTGGGGGGAGAAGCGAGCTAGTAAAGAGGGAAGGGCACAATAAACACACTCACACACATGCACGATGGTACAAAAGCAAGATGAAAAAAAAAACAACACAATCACTAACAACCCCCTCCCCCATCAGGGGGTTGATATTTGTATGTCTCTCGCTCTATCGCATCGCATTCGCTCTCCTTTTTATTCGCCCTGTCGCTTGATGAGCGAAGAGCAAAAAAAAGTACATGGGGGACACGATCAAAGCCAGCTTCGATGACGTATGACAAAAGCAGTCGAGAGTGTCAAACGCGGTGCGCACTCATAAGCGCTTATTGCTCCGTGTGTTGGTGAGACTTTTTTTTTCCTCGTGCAAACAGGAAATGGACTAATGTGGTACGACGGCACCACGTGGAGAGATTTGCAAGTAAATGAAAAAAAAAAACACATAAAATTCAAGAGCTACTAATGAGTGCGTTTAGCGTAAATAATTTAAGTTGCTTAGCACCCAATTAACATTTTTCATATTCATCGATTTTTGCCAAATTAACAGTACGTGATTCACAAAATCAAAGGTAAATGACCCGTTCTTCTTCGTGTTGAATCGATTGCTTCTAAAAAAAAAATGGAAAGATATCATTCCACCACTTTAAACCCTACTTCACTTCAATGGCGTCCAAATTCCAATTCGTTGCCAATTTTTTTCCTTATAACCCTTCCACGGAGAAGGTTTTTTAAACGGCTCCCCTCCCCTACCGATGTTGTTAAGTGTGGAAAAGCAATATCAGGTAGGTTCCGGAAAATCAGCACCGGTATCGCATAAACTAATGACAGAATACAAAAAAGCCTCCCAAAAGGTTTGGTAGATGACGACATGCGCAAAAACAACACTCTCCGGCTCGTTACCATCGTTTGCTGATTTTGGGTGTGCATATTTCGATTAATGTGTGTGTGTGCAATGTTCCAAAATGTCTGTCGGGTGTGTGGCGAGTGTCACAAGAAGGTGGAGGATCTAGCATGGAAGTGCACTGTACGTATTCCGACAAAAAAAAAACCATAAACGACCGGATGTCAAAGCGATTTCCGGGAAAAGACGATTTCCGCCAGACGTCGGCAAAACGCGCGTACCGTTGTCGAAACATGGTTTTAGTCTCCCTTTTTTTTTGTTTGTTGCCCAGCCCACACAGTGACAACGTGACAACTCTTTAAACTGTAATCAGAACTTTTGGGGCGAGATGTTTCTTTACCCTTACCCCACTTGCAACCTCCCACTGAGTTCCCGGTTGGCAACTTATCAGAAAGAAGTTTCGATAGAACAACTGTCAAAGTGTGTACTATTTTTTGGGGTTTTTTAGTTGGTCTGGCACTTTTTTGTTTTGGCCGTTCAATAAAAACAATCTGACACATTTTCGGTAAGGGATGTTTTAAAAACATCGTATCGAAGAGTTTTGATATTATCACAACCCCAACTATAGAAACTACAACAAAAAGGGTCGCAATAATGCAAAAACTTCATTAACAATTCATCGATTCGTCGACAACGTAACGCGAAACGCGACCCCCGAGCAAAGATTCTGATCGTACGTTCTAAACGGTACCAAGGCAGAGGTCGATTTAAACACTCACCATTTGACATTTCCATTCGATGCGCGTGGTTGCCCCGTTGCCCGAATCGAAGAATGCCCGGGGAATGGAATGTCGTCGTCGACTAAAACAACCGAAAACGTGGATTTTATGCTTCGCCGAGGTTTTGCCACCCTTCTTTGGTTTGCAAAAAATCTAAACAACCTCTCTCTCTCTCTTGCTTATGCCTCCCATTTTGGGGCGAAATAGTCATCAGATTGGGAATTATTTTATTGGTTCCTTTTGGGACTTTTGCTTGCTTTCCTCCTTTGTTTCATTTTGCTCGCTGTCGCGAAAAAATGCGAAAAGTTTGTTGATCTCAGCGCAAACAGCACAATCGTTTTGTTTTCTTCCCTCCCATGGCATGTTTGGCACACGGCGGCGAGTTGTATTGTTCCGTTTTTTCGCGTTTTTGTCTATTACTGTTTGCGTTAATTTTGCATCACTTTTAGTTTCTACACCAGACAACCATGTCACTTTTTTGCACCTTGCTGTTGGTCTATTGCTATTTTGGAGTTAATGCGTCGATCTCCCAATGTGTGTGTGTGTGTGAGTACGAACACCGACTTGATCGTCGGCAAATTATCCCGTGGGATTAAACTCCCATTCAGCTTCACGCAACCCAAACAACCCGCATACACTATACTTGACCAAGCGCGAGACGAGGCCAAGGAAGGTTGTTGACCTTCTCGCGTTATATTTATTGCGTGTGAAGTGTATCGTCAGCATCTACGTTTTCGATGTGTTGTAGCGTGGCGAGAGACATTGCGAAATCGTCATCATCCATCGCCCACCGTGCATGTCCGATCCTTCCTTCTGATGGACACACTAGAACTGACGTTAAATCTCGCATACTAGCGCAATCATTTGCTATCCCTCTCGCTGTTGCGGACAAACCTTGGCTGGAGAGATTAATTGGGAATCTCTGAGTGAGATCGTTCCATGTTGGCGCAGGTTTTTTTTGCTGCTCCATTTCCACCCAACGTTCGTAGTGGAATGTTTATTTACCTTTACTCGCGTGAGATTTAAATAGCGTTCAAAGCTCTTCCGGCTAAGGGGCCGAAGATCGGGGGCAGCTGTCGTTCGGTACGTCCGCTAGCAGTCGATTTAAACCTTTCCCGTATTGCGTTGTGCAGTGTGTAACCAATATTCATTTAAATATCCCCTTATTATTCGTGTAGTACACTTCTTCGGCAAGTGTCGAGTACTGATGTACTCGGATAATCCCACAGTTCCACTGCAATTCCAAGTAATCGCGTTTTGTAATCACACAATCGATTTACCGATTTGACAGCTTGTTGATAAGAGGAGGGATTAATCTCTTCTCTCCTTCAATTTAGATAACGTGTGACGTCATACATGAGAGCCTTAATCTTTCTGTACGCATGAATCCGTGCCACTGTGCGTATCTGATGATGTGAAGCAAAGACCACACACTTTCAAGGAAACGAAGAACGAATAACGCACATATTGGTGTGTACAGGTGCGTCGTGTACTACCATCCGGACAGCAAATAATGTTTACTATGAACAGCCGGCGGCCTATATACGTGTGTTTTCTCCGGTGAATTCAACTTTGCGTCTGGTGGCGCCTTGTTTCAAGAGCAACCCAAGCCAAGAACAACAGGTACGAGTGAGACCAATTTCCTTCTCACTCACGCCTGATGATGTGTGGCGTATTTTAGCCTTCTGACAACCGGGGATTAACCGAAACAGAGGGCGCCCAAAATCGGCATCCACCACCACCACCACCATCATCAGACAGAAGAATCGAATACTACCATCTCGAGTGGAGAAGATAATTGCGTTTATCGGGTTTTTTTGTGGAGTCTGCATTTTTTTCTTCTTTCATCATTCACTTCCAGATATATTTTTTTTTCGGGGCCACGGTCATAACCACGTTCGTATAGACTATATTGTATGTGTGTGTGTGTGATATGCAGTAAAGACGACGACCACTGCTGCTGGTCCGTAATCATCTCCCCATCGCCGTCTCATCGTCGTTGTACATTATCGCGTATCCGTCCTCTCGTATCGCTCGGCTCGATCGAGATTTGTTGTGTTTCGCCCAAGCAGACGCAATATTGGCCTGGAGTCAGAGAAACAGAGGACGACGCAACACACCGATTGCAATGCGAAGGACATTGACATTGTTCGGTTCGCTCATCGGTTCACCACCGTTCCGGGTTCACCCGCCGGCTGCGCTTGCCTGTCTGCTGTGGGTTTTTTTTGTTTTGTTTTATTTTAGCGTCACGTTACATGCACACGTCCGCGCGTTCCTTCCTTGCGCTTCTGCCCGGACGATTCCTGCCATGGTATTATAAAATATTGCCGCATCTGTCTGATGGGAATTTGTGCAGCATTTTGTTTCGCCTTCTTTTGGATATATCTTTTTAAGGAAAGAATAGAATAGAGTTGGATGGATCAGATTCAGATTCATGAATCTAAATGAATCTATTTTGAAGATTCATGAATCATTCAATATTGAATGAGATGAGTCTCTGAGGATCCTTGAATCTTTTGTGAGAGTCGACTCATGATTTCGTTAGATTCTTTAGAATATTTCTTTATTTTTTCATAAGATTATCTTCTTTAAAAAGTTTAAAAGCCCCCATTTTCACAAATTCCCCCTTTTTTAATGATCTGTGCACTTGCTAAACTGTGAAAAACCCACGATCATTACAGTCGCCTCACGCTGGTTTATTGCCCACTAGATCGTCCCAATTTGACAGATGAGTTCATTAATCGATTTAACTGTCACTTTTTAACTGTCATAAATCTGGTTATCACTTCATCGAACGATAAAGATCGATTTTCTTCGACGTTTTGTGTTTGAGTGGGTATCTATCGCGCATAAAATCTCCCATTGTTCTGGTGCGTTAGTTTTGATCGCTCATAAAACTTGTAGATCTCGTTTGAATAATTTATTCTTCAAATCTGTCTACCAGCTCCGACCGTTGTTCGTTTGGTTTGTTTTATTGTTTCCTTTTTTTGTTTAATCGTTTCTCAGATCCAGACACCGGTCTGCATTTGGTTTCTCCAGCATCAGCTCCCAGGAACCATTTAACTATGATGCATTTCCATCGCCTTATGGCCCTCCCTGCACGGTGCTCCGTGCATCAACAGTGTGTCAGTTGGCGAGTTGGTGGGAGAGCTCTCCTTCAAAGAGAACTGGTTTTTAATTTTTATTTTCGAGTAGGTTCTAAAGCAGCCTTTTAGAATCCGATCGAACCTAGTCCGCTGATGAAGGAGAGAAGAGCCCTAACCTCCTTCGGAAAACGTATAATTTATGTGCTAAATTAACGACGAATGAAAGGGGGGGATCTTATGTGGCCCAATAATCATCACACAAATGAGCGAAGGTTGTCGTAAATGTTTATTATATTTGAACAACAGTTTCATGCACCAATGAATGATGAGAGTGATGATTTCGTTTTATATTGGTATTTACAAGAAATCGTTCTGTAACTGAAAATTATATTTTATTACCCCTTCATTACTTGTCTTTCAAATTCTACGTCTTGGGTAAAATGGACAAATTTGAATATTTCCACCAACTTCCACCGTTCCGGGGTGGTGTTATATTTTGTTTTTTTGCATCTTACCTTATAAGCGTTGAGTGACCTATTTTTTACAGCACTCGGAACGGTTAAACAAAACAAAAAGGAATTCAATGTCTTCTCGCACAAGGAAGAAGCTGAGAGTTGCACATTTGACAGGTTTGGTAGCAATAAACCATTCAGTTTTTGCTTCAATGTGACCCATTTTTAGTTTATAGTTTTATTGCAAGATTTCCGAACACAATAAAAGCTCCATTTTTTATATAAAAAAGTAAAATCTATTTTTTCTCTCTTTTCTTGCAGGTGAGTTCAACTTCTTGAAGTTTGTGGCGTGTTTCTGAATGGAATGGGGCCTTCATAATGTGTAAGAATAAAAATAAAACATTTAATACGAACAAGAACTCATGAGTTCTTTAATTTAATTTCGAAGATAAGCCCCTCATATTAATTAAGGAGTGAAAGGTAATATCTCTATCGTATTGAGATATTTCCTCCACTTTCTTGTGGTAAGCCTCTGAACTTTTCATCACAGCCCACCTCGAAGGTAAATTACGTTAATCATCATCAACTTTTTTAAAGAAAAATGAAGAAAAACTCACACAAACCACAATCTAATCACGGTGCAGCAATCTGAGTCCCATTAGGTTGCCCTTTTTTCCGTCTTACCCGATGCAAGATTTCTGCAAAATCTCGCACCGTTTCTCATGCGTACCAAACCACACACACAAACCACGCCAACCGATGCACTTTTTTTGTTAGTATTCCCCGTTGCATTGACGGGGTGTCCCCTACTACTCTCCCTTGTGACGGACGTGATTTGCGGGTTTGTTGAGGCGTTTTTTGTTTTCTCATTCGATTTCTGCCCTCATCTTTACCCCCGTCGTCGGAGTGTTGTGTGGTGGTTCTTTGTCTTGTTCCGAATTGCAACCTCCACCCGGGGGGGGAGGGTTTTTATTTTGTTTGTGCCGTGCCATTTTTCTCATCTCCTTCAAACCTGAAAATGGTCGTGCTGCATTTTAAGCAAAGATGACGGCAAAACAATGTTTTTTTTTTCTGCCGCTGTCTTTCTTCACAAAGTGGTTGGGTTGTGAATGCAGCCGTCGGTTGTATCGAAAACGATTAACATCATCATGCACCCTAAAACCCTACCTGGGCTTTGTTTCCAGTAGTCTCGCCGAACTGGGTAATTATTGAAGTTAGTTTCTTTTTTTCTGTTGTTCGAAACAAACGAAGCAAAATGAAGTATTTGCTTCCTTATTGCAACTAACCGACCGAAGTTTTTCAAGAAGCAGGTAAATCGGTTGACTAAGGTAACTTCCTCTTGCGTGACGCAATACCTTGACAAAAAAAGCCTCAATTCTAAGCTCTAGCACTATTATACAACTCTAACACCTGGAAGTGTGACGAAGTTATTCAATCAGTTGGTGCATGTGGGAACTATTGTCGTACAGTTGTTGCTGCTGCTTCTGATGTCATTAAAGATGGAGGCAAAAAAGTGCATCTACCTGAATGCACACTCACATTAAATAGGTATAAGTCGCAGTA
>AXCM01005015.1:0-20304 GCA_000473375.1 Anopheles culicifacies | reverse complement strand
AGTTTCTGTGGAGCAAAATTTATTTGTTTACGCCACACAAACAGCAACAACAGTCCGCACACTTGGGCAACATCATGGAGGGGACGAAGGGCAGCAAAACAAAACAAAACAAAAAAATTAGTAACCATCGTGGGAGGAGAATCTGCAGGATATGCGTCCGGCTCCATTTATAATGCGCTTTTTACCTCACAACCCCAAAGGGTGGTGGTGGGCCAACCGTACCTCTTTGGTTAAAACTTTATCGATCCACAGCGGTGAGCGCACATTCCGCGGTGGCGGTTGTAATGGAATAAGGAGGTGAGGGGTTTTAGTACCACAGAAGGTAGTTAACCAAACAAAAAAAAAACAGACAAACTTCTTCTTTCGGTTAGTAACAGAATGCAGGCCTTGGAACGCATAGCCATTTTCCGCTTTTCGCAGCTAATATTCTGTTCTACTTTGTCGTATTCTTTTTTCTTTTTTTTTGCAAATTTTGTGCATTAGAAGCTTGTGAATGTCTCGCCAAAAATAAAAAAAATCGTACTGAGAACAACAATACTCTCTTTCTATGGACGTTGTGCTGTACCAAAGATTTTCCCAATTAGAGTTCCGGTCCTACTACCTGAATTAACACAAGAACAACGGTATTAAACCATTCAGCGATGGTCAATTTAATCGCTAAACGTTTTTCAAATTCTATTTTCTTCTTCACTGTTCACAACACCGCGAACCAAAAGCACATTGCCCCGAGGCACTATAGTGCGCTCTATGCAACGTGATGAATACCTCCTCTTGACGGGAAAACCATTTAGATGAAGGAAAAGAGAGAGAGCGAGAGTGAGAGGACAACGCACCCGGGGGTGAGTTTTTCCCTTCTCGCATCACTTGCTGATTCAACTTTTCTCCATCCAGATGAGCGCGCGCGCACACGCCCTCCCCCCCTCCTTCCACACAGTAGGAAGCGGTCGGTCTTTCCCATCATCGTCATCATCAATTCGCCTTCTCAGCCGAGCAAGCAATTTCTCCACGAAAGAAGCCTCGTTTTCGACATCTCGTCGTGTGAGTGGCAATCGAGGTTCTTGATGACGCTTGTTTCCAGGCGTCCCACACCATATTATACCGTCGCAACTGCTAATCTTGACATTAAATAGATTTATTATTTCACTTTTCCATCGCTCGGCCACAAAGTGAGCGCGGTAGCAAAACAGATAACGTTCACGATGGTGCGCACGCCTCCGAGGAGTTAAAAGCAAATAAAAGTTAATTCCAAAAATTGAATCATACACCAAAACTGGTGCGTTCGGGGAAAAGATGAAACGAAGTGCATGTTGAAGCGTATTTTCCAGGACAGGGGATGAAAATATTTCCCTTTTGTGAGCGCGCAGTGGTAAAGGCACAACCCACAACCAGGGACCCGGTACACAATTATCGTTCTACGGACGGATGTGCTTGTTGAATGTGTCTATTGTCCATCTCCTCTCCCGCTAGATGGAAAAGCATGCAAGAATCTCTCACAATGAATATTCCATCTGTAACAGGTTGTGCGCCTGTATGACAGCAGGTTAAAAGCACCCACCACCACTGCGCCAACGCGTTTCCTTTCGCTTTTCTCTTGCACTCTCGGCTCACAAATTTCTCTAATGATGCCAATACAGCCAGAAGCTCCGCGCACGCAACAGCACACCGATGATGAAAATTCGACACAACGGACAGGTGGGGGTGGTGGGATGTCTACCTCTTCTCGCAGGAAAATTCCGTTCAATACCATACGCAAAACTTAACCTCGTATGCGCATGTTGTTGTGCATCGCCTATCATTCAACAGATTTCCTTTTGAATGAAAATCTATGGAAAATACTACCAACAGCAGCATCAACATCTATCACCTTATTTCCCTCTCGTTTCATGATTCATGGTCTCTCCAGATACTAAATATATATCAATCTCTTTTCCTCTCTCATGCAAACACACACACAGTTGCTTGATGTAGTGGAAATGCGTTCCTCATTGAAATATATTACGTGCGATCCTCTCGTCGTTGGCTGGCCACGGGCAGCAAAAAAAGGGTAAATTGAGGCACAGCGAATCACGCAGCGGGGACACAAGAGAATGTACTAATTTTAGCAACGGCTCGAAGATGAAATAGAAAATTCCAGCATATTGCTCGGGTCACCGGACAAGGGGGGTGTTGTCGTTGATGGTGGCCTGAGTGTTTTTTTTTTTCAGGGGAAGAATTGATACCGTGTAAGCGGACAACCAGAATCAGACTAAATGGTGAAAATTGAATTTAAAAGCAACGCTTTTATAACCTCTCGCACAGCAACAAACAAAGCCTGGGGAGCCACATCTTTTGCCATCACTATTCTGATGGAAACCTCCTCTGTTGTTGTTGGGAACATGGGGGGGAGTGTTTGGTCAATTTTTGGAGCTATTTCTGTACAGCAACGTTACGGTTGGCTACCAACACCACTAGAGAAACGCAGTCAAAATTTCCAAAAACTTCAAACACCGCCAAATGTCACTTAACCATTCGACGTGCGATACGGATTTGGGGAAGATTCTGCCGATGCGCTCTCGGGCCGGAATGTGGAATCGATCCATCGATCAACGGAACGGATCCATGCTTTTGATAGCCCCATTCACAAGCTTTTCCCTTGTTCGGAATACGCTTCATAGTGGTTGGTGAAAGTTTTTCCAACCCCATTTCGATGCAGAAACACACAACACGATTTATCCTGCAGACTCCGACCACTGGGGCGAGGGGTAGTGGTGGTGGCGGTGAAAAGCGAAGCATAATTCCATTAGGAGACAATAAATCAATCAATTTATGAATCGCTTTTCTCCACCCCAATTGCGGATTTGCTGGAAGGATTTTACAAACAAAGCAAATCTGGTGCTTTTGCCCGATGACGATGTTTTGGATGTGCGGTGGTGTAACTCCCTGTTTTTGTCCCCGATTTCCCGCGCATCGGTCACGTGCCGCTTCGCCTCCCGGGAGTGCGGAAATACAAGATTGCCGGAAATTTTCACATCCGCAACGGGGAAAGGTAATCTCGAGTGGTTTTCCCTTGCTTTTCCCCCCCGTCCGCGTGGTACCGCTAAAGTTGATGGTGTGGGGTGGATCTGTTTTGCCATTGGCGATTGATCGCTATCGTCTTTCTCTGATACCCACATTCAACATTGATTTTCATGGAACTGAATGAAACATTAAGAAAAGAAGTTAAAGAAGTAGATTTTTGGACAAATTAATATTTGAAATGTAAAGATAACTTATTTGCTTCTTTACAATAAAGCTTACAACACAAAATAATATCAAATAACTAAATATCCTGACAGTGTTTGTCGAGTTAATAAAGAATGAAGGACTTCTCCTTTGGTATTAACACTTCAAGAGTTCTGTATTGGCCTGCCGTTTCTTGCTTCCATTACTTGAATGTACCCGTAACAGGATAGCAAGCTCTGCGTACTGGGGAACGGCCCGAATGGGATTCGAACCTCGGTCCTGCCCGTTCGAAGACCGGCGCCTCAATCTCCTCTGCCACCGAGCTGCTCCGGATAATCGTGCTTACGGCGATAAAATTCTGGATGATGTTTAAGACCTGCCTGTCGTGTCGAGAGCATGAAGGACACGAGCTCTAAAATTAGATTTTTTATCAGTATGCATGAATAGTCTTAAGAAAATAGGAACATAATTATGCGCCATAAATATTGAAATAGAACTGTTTGCAGAATTTGGAGGATAAATAACATAATACAACAAGATAACTGTACTTCACGCACGATATGGTTTCGTTCCATAACAATTTGTGAGATAAATTCTAAAATGCTCACTTTGCACGCATAAACAACGAGAGAAACCCTTGTTTTATATTCCACTCTCAGATTGCGTAAAGAAGATCATTTTCATCCTAGAAAACCAAAAGCTACGCTGTAGTTACGGACTTGCGTTATCTAGTAAGTAGAATAGCCTGGTACATGTACATATGTAACGGATCATAAATCAACAAGTATTATCATTGTTTATAGGGTTTCCCTACCACATCAGATTTCAACAAACAACTCTCCCTCTCACACGCGCTACACGTCGTCTTCCCTTGACATGTAAACATTTACAAGCAGCAGCTCGGTCACTTGTTGCTTCAACTGATGAGACAAGAACTTACAGGACTTAATAATTAGCAACATTTCAAAAGTATAATTATTTTAGGTTAAGTTCTTCTGTTAACATGTGGAAGTTGAGAGTAATGAACCTTTTGATATATTTGATTTGCTTTATACTATTTCCTCCCATTAGCAAAACCATAAGACACTTACATTCTTTTGCTCGCTACTTTACTTTCAAAAATATCCCCTGGTGAGTCTACAGTACAGTTCATTCGAGTGTACGCTTATTTGTAAGGTGAAAGATTTTTCCCTTTGCACGTCACAAAAAACGAACGCATTACACTGCCTTTACGCGTTTTCTGTTTGTCTCTCTTGCACACACAGATACTCGCTTTATTTATCTATCTTTCGCTCATAGAAAACCACTCTCACATCAAAGAGTTCTAGCAATGGAGTTTAATATGAAAATCTGGAACAACACTCTCATGCTATGCCCTGGTTCTTTTCACAGCGTGATGGATACACAAAAGGTCGAGTTTCCGGTGACACGATTTTCCCTACTTGCCTATGCGTGATCCTTGCCTTTGGAAGCACACCGATAGAAACGAGAGCGACATCTGCCAAACACATCAAAGGATTATCAACGGGTGGTAGTACACTGCGTACTGCAACCGATATGTGCACCAAAAGTTCATTACACCAGCACAGCGCAACACTATGAGGCTTTTCAATTGAATTTCATCACACAAACAGCAAGATGAAAACACCTCCACAAAGTGATGAACGCGTGTATGAGGGAAGAATTAAACTGTAATTGGGATTGTAACCACTCAGTGAAGCAGATTATTCCGGTTTGAGTTGGAATCTTCTGCTACCTCCTTTATGGAAGGAGGTTTAATCTCAGATCACACTACTATACTAGAGCAACTTGTAGCAATTATTTCCTATCATGCAGTATTAGTAATCGTGCATCCATTTGCATCTGTTATGTTTTGTTAGTATTTTGTACATCGAATATCATCTCTTGCAAACATCATGTCATAAGCTAGTAATAGTGTTGGTAATAGCGGCAATCTAATGTCAGACTGTTGTCTGTCGTGCAACTGCTTCACAACGAAGGTGATCGAACGCTTCGCACATCGCATACAAAAAAACAAGATCAGCAATGCTGTTGCTACTGCCGTAATGATGGTGAATTTTTAAATCCATATACCACCAATACATCACACAAATAATACAGCGAGCGCTCCACAAAAGGGCACACACAGAAATAGCACCGGCGCCAACTTTATCGAACCGGTCCTGCCGGTAGGGGGTCGTCAAATATCCGATGTCTGTACAGTTAATTTGACCGCTAGCGACCACAAACCGTCGATAAATCGATTCGCGATATAAGTAAGGCAAGGTCGATATATACCGAGGCACACAGTTACTAAATAAAGCATGCCAAAAAGCTGTGTGACAGAAGCTGGTAATAGAGCAAGACTCTTATGATTAGTAGTTGTACTCTGCTACACAACTTGCATTGCTCTAAAATGTTTCAACCAAGCTTTCAACAACCATTACTCTTTTTCGCCGGTTCTTCTATCGTCGTTATACAATTTTTAGTTTTTCCTTTCATTTTCTTATTTTTAAAATTGTTTAAGTAGGAATACCTAACCTAAAACGAAGCATTTGGCTTTTATTCTGACGGCTGATTCACATCGCACAATCGCCGATTAGGGTGTGTCAAACGTACAGTCCCAAGCAAACTGGGCCAAATTTAATTTCCCCAATAATAAAACAGCAACTCTCACAGCAACAGAAACTTTACAAAAGCGGTGGATATCCAGGCACCCATTAACGGTAGACACGCGATGAAAACCTATCCCAGGCAGGCAGAGAACGAATGAAAGCTCATTCGATTTGGCATTTCAGCAAACGGGGATGCCACTGGGCTAGAAACGGGAACAGAAATCGTATCGGGGAAGTTGTTAAGCACACCCTAAATGTGGCACATTTTCCCCCCTGACATGGAAATAAAATGATACCACCAAATGGTACTGAGCCTTTTGAAAATGCGCAGCCCCTCAAACAACGAAGCCCCCCCCAATTGAAAACGATATTCGATTGCAATTTAGCGAAGGAAATAAACGTGTACACCGCTATTTCCCATTTCAGCAAACTCGAAGGAAATCGCAATCAGGAAGTTTCGTATCCGTCTCCGTGTGTTAAGATCGTAAACACACGCTTCCCTCGCCGATTTTTCGACTGTTTTCGTTGCTGTGCAGAGATGGTGAAAGAACATTTTGGTTGTCCTACGCACTGCTCTTGATTTATAAAATTGCAGCGCAACGTAAAGCCACCAATTTAGCTTCATTTTTGTTATTAGTTTCTAGACGATATAAACAACATTATATTCTGAATATTAAAACAATGTTCCAAGGGAATAAATATCAGAAACATACTCACTTTCGAAGCAAGAACTAAGGAAATGCAACTAGCAGTACAATATTTCAAAGAATAAAACTTACACCGCTATAATGAATGCTCTTGACAATTATAAGCTTACACTTGCATGAATCCACCTCTTAACAAACACCTTCAAACGAATCCTCCAACACAATTATTCCACATGGACGCGTGCATCGTACACATCTCGGAGCATCATAACATCCAAAACCTTAAGATCCCTTTTACTGTAGGGAATAGAATCAAGAAAAATTACTCTGCATTTCAGGTTTCGCTGAGTTCTAAGTGATATAAAGTTGCCTGTGCTGCGTGGGCAGCGCTCACCGAAGGTACAACTCCACACAAACCATCATTAGAGGAACCTGTCCCAGTTTTGTTCTCTACCCAGACGATAAGACGATTGAGGGAGACTTGAATTTTAACACCCATATAGAACGTTACCAAAACACGACACAAACAACAGCAACGAACAAACCCCTTCTAGGTCACTCGCCATCTAGTGCCATGCGCTACTTATCGCAACATGAAAAGTTCGTGCCCAGTAACTTTCCCCACTGAATGATGATTGGGTCAGTCCTGGAAATGATGATCTTCGGGTTGACAGCGGCTCAAGGATTTTGTTTCTCATGAAGCAAAGGAACAAAGGGACAAAACGAAACGATTGATCGCGGGACGACGAAACGCACACGGCGCGGGGAAATCGCAATCCCTTTTGTCGTACAAAACCAACCGTAACCAAGAGTTTCTGGTTTATGTTTATTGTGGATTTTCAACATGTGTCGTCGCCTTCATGCTCCATTACGCATGGCCGCTCGTTATCACCGACCTACTGATCCGTACGCACAAGTACCACCCGTGAAAACATCAAAATAATGGTGACGGATTTTGGGTGGCCTCTATCCTTGGGATTTTGTGAGTGAATATGGGCAAAAGAAGGTAAAAAGTGTGGAGTCTTCATAACGCGGTCAGGAAATCCATTTGAGGAAAGGTTTAAGCTGACTTTCATTAGATGCTCTACGTGGAAAGGATATTTTGTTGCGTTTGATACTTCGCAGAATAGCGGCCACGAGGGCAATTCTATTTATGAATTTTAGTGTTGGAAAATTTGCAGTGCGAAACATCTACACTAGGTATGGTACATCCGAACTTCACAGCTTAAAGTGAGCTTAAAGTCTCCCAGCTACCACAAATTCAAATCCGACAGCCTTATATTCCAAACTCGCGTATCATCATATCGTGCAACCACATCAATACAGCAAAACTAACGATAGTGTGCTTCTAAAGAAAGCAATAAACAAGCACGTATGCCATAAAAAGCAGTTTGATCTGAATATGAATTACGGAACTTAATGCGGAAAAGCATACATCCTGCGTTTGGTGTAGGTACCACACACACACTCATGCTACATTAACATCAGAAGGGCAAAGAAAATGAATAAGTAATGCCACTTGTGGTGAAACAAAGCTGTAACACATACAACCGCAGTAGATCACCACCCACCGCCGCAGCCAATATCGTCACAACACACCGGGAGAGTCATCCATCCCCCCCAGTCAAGTGGTTGTTATGCCAATTTTTATGAAGCAACCTCAGAAGGACACAAAACGGGGCACATTATTCGCTTTATTATTATTTTTTTCTCCTTCGATGTGAATTATAGCTCCACCGTCTCACTTCCGTTTACGAATGGAGATGGTGGGAGAGAGAGAGCGAAAGTTAGGCTGTCCTACGTGAAAAAAAAACATCACAAAAAAGAAAAGCATAAGCACGGAAATCAAAAGGACATTCGCTTGAGCACTATCGAAACCATCCACTCTGACCGCAAAACTCCACCATGCCCCCAGCACAGTAAGGATGCAAGGTAGGAAAATGCGATTAATTCATTCTTTCGTCTTTGCACTTGACATAAATCAAGGAGCTTGCATTAAGAGGTAGTTTGTGGGACGTACTCCGATACGCGCGAAGGAGGCGACGCATGAAATGGAGAAAAATCACCGTATTAAAACAGGCCGTAAAATGGTTACCATTTACTGGCTTCCGGTGCAGATCCTGCCGAAGTTGCTCCAATTCCGATCTCGCAGCGCGAATATTCTTCCCTGCACGTGCGGCTGGTTAAAAGATACACACCCGTTGCAGATACTCGCCTCTCAAACGTCCCGGACAAGCCATATCCGGTCACTTGAGATGGAGCTTTGAAACGAAAGGAGCTTCTTGTGAGCTGCACACACACACACACACACACACACAAACACACAGACCGCATCATGCATGACGACTTTTCTCACTCACACAAATCGATACCTCTCCACCGTGTTAGAACTTTTTTTTTTATTTGAAGTACGGTTTTCACTTCCTTTTCTCCGGGATACGTTTCATTGCGCTCGCAGCATGTATCCCGCGTGCGTGTGGACACGCCAGATGAAGTACTGCACTTCCGAAAGGAAAAGTTATCCCCGGGCACCAAAAGGATGACAAGTCGTTTAACGGAGCTTTTAAAACGTACAGCCAGGCATACACATACACACACAAGGACGCAAACTGTGAACACATGCCATGGATTTCTGGTCCCTGTGCCAAACAGTATCCATTCGCGTGTTTCAAGTAGACATTTCCAAATTGCAGAACTCCGAAAACTTCTACCATCAACGCGCTGGGGCAACGCAAAACTGTTCCCATTAGCCAACCTTATGTGGAACGTGAAAAAGTGGTACTGCTCATGGCGCCTTTGTAAAGAAACGTGTGGTTATATCGATTCCATACATCGATGCACATGTACGGGAAAGAGACAATAACCTACCGACCGAGGCTACACAACTAGCGTCGTTTGGCGTTTATACTCTTAATAAGGTAAGGAAATAACAATAAATGACGAAGTTTGCATAAACTTTTCCCAAGGATGATTTTACAGCACGTATGGAAGTACAATTTTCACCCAACTTTTCCTTCCAACAGTACACAGAGGTGCGCACTAGATAACGTAGGGAGAAGACAGGCCCTAGCGGCCATAATCCTTCCGCAACCGTATCGCGAACATTTGGAACATTTGGATATTCATTATACATCACAGTCAGCATGGTTCTTTAAAATAAAGATTGAATTCTATACAGTTTCCTTTCCTAAGCTAATCTTCTAAATTTACGTGGCTAATGAGTTTCGAAGAAATTTTGTTAAGAGAAATCGAAGACTTTAAATCAAGTTTTATAAAGAAAAAGTAAAAGAAGAAAAAGAAAAAGTCACTAAAAGTATAAAATGAATATTTCAACATGTGTAGCAGTAACCTTAACCTTCATCAACGAAACATTTGTTGAACATAATCACGAATGAACATGATTCCTTTCCTCCCCGATTTGGGAACTCTGTGTCCTAAGCATCATCTGCCGATTCTCTCTACTAGCTCAGTTTCATGACGCGCAACATGAAACGACGCATAGGTGTACGCTAAGTATATTGCTAAGGTGACCATTACTCTGCATTTCTGTGTTCTTCTCTAACCAAGCGCATTGAAATAAACGGGGAAAACACACTAAACCCTGCAGCAGTTGAAACAAAACTTGAACGGTCGCTAAAAATAAAACAAATTTATTACAAGCGCATCTAACTGCACGACATTCCGTGCTTGGGAGGGATTAGAACGGAGACGGGAGCGTTTAAATGGTGCAGTGGAGTAGCAACGCACTCGTATGAATTTCATAACCTCACAAACTCGTTCTGTTAGTACAACGATTCATCTTCGATGGACATAAACATCTCGCCCCACAATCAGAAGCACCAGCAACATCTGGTATTGAATAAATACACATACAAACACGTGCATACACCGCTGCTTGTACCTTTCCCTCTCCACCATCACACACACACTCGGCATGGCGACTGCCACCAACCATGCAGACGGCGTCGACGCTAAAGTGACATCATCATTTCGTCACCCTCCTCTGGGGGGGAGGGGGAGAGCCAACATTCGTTACATTAAAAGTATGGCGCTGCACCAACCCGAACGGGGTCACGGCCAAAAACGAAGTACACGATGAAGAAAATGCACACCGAGGGATACACATCCCTGCAATCGTTATCATCGTCATAAGAGAGTTTAGGAGGAAAACAAAGTTTCCAGTTAATCGTCTAGCTTTCCTACAACAAGCTGTCCCAAGAAAGAAATCTTCCAAACCCAGATGCTAAGGGATCGTGCTTTTCCCAAAACCTGAAGGGCGAAGGGAGTGACATTTGCGCTCAGGGATCCATAACGAACGCAGCCCCAGCAGGTGTTGTGCTATTAATTCGCCCATTTACATCACGGTTCCCTCTGTGTGCTGCAGCACCCTGACAGTACACCGTGAAAGTGAAAATTAAATTAATAGCATTTGCGCACGTGCTTCCTCTCTCGCCGGAGTGTGTCGGTGAATAGGAGTCAATCATGTGCGTGGGATACAACACCGCAACACACGGACACACCAGACGTGCGGTCGGAGTGGTGTCTTTTCACGTACCAAACCAAAACGTTCAATTCAACTAAAAAAAAGGCATGGGACTTTAAGTTCATTTGTGCCATCATTTCTTTGTTAGCGCGTTTGAATTGGAAGAAATTTGCCACATTAAAACGCACTTACCTTTTCTATGTTATATTTTTCCAGTGCCTGTGTTGCGCAGTCAACTGCGTCCTGCTGCATCTCCTCGCCCATGTCGGCATTCTTGATGACGGCCTTGCGGTCACTCATTTTTCTAGCACTATTTGTTCTGGGGCGTCTAGCTGGTGATGATGGCGTTGAAGACGAAGACCTGTGCCCGACCGGGTAGAGGGTCGTGGGTGGATAAAAGAAAGTCGATTAGCGGAAAAAGAAATTTGCTGCAAGATGGCACCAAAAACAAACCCCCATTATGAGAGGAGAGAGAAAAAAAAAGTCGACAATTAAAGCTAGTAGCAGTTTTTCGCGTTTTAGGTGAGGAAGGTACGAACAGATTGATCGGAAACGCAAAAAAAAGAAAAACCTTTCACTCTCCCACGGTTAGCGTAAGGCGACGACAGTGTGTGAACTGTTGTTATTCTAGGGCTGTGTGTTTAACATTCGGAACGCAGGAAAAAGCTCAATCAACTCGACTCACTAATAATTGGGCTTTACCAGGCGGATAGTTCGTTCGTTAATTTAAGTTGATACGCGTTTCAAGGAGAAAACTTACGCCGCGGATGCCTTTCTTGAATGATTTCAATTGATACACTGCCAAGCAGATAGCAATATGTTCTCAGTGCCTACTTTTCAAAATTGAATACCTATCGATAGGTTTTTCAGGTGACGAGTGGTGAAGTGTCAATTACGTTTATAATCGGAAGGACACCTTCGCCAAGAGTCGTATTAAAGCCAGCTTGATTATTCTAATTGAAAAAAACATTTATGACCCTTTCCAAATGCTTTTAACTTCTCTCAATCTAGTGCTTTCTAGCCGTATTTCACACCCCAAGCTTCGAAGGAGCTGGAGGAGATCGAAGAGAATGTTGATCAAAATTCGGGCAGCAAAAACTGAAATAGCTTTGGCGTACTCGTGTCCAATGACTATTGTGCTTTGGAAAGTGGGTCTCTAACTAATAGAGATATCCTTCAAATTAACAGATCCCTCCAAAGGAAGGTAAGAACCATTGCATGTTTAGAACCTCTCCTTCATTGAGTGCGCTTAAACAAATCCCTAAGCTATTAGGCAAGTGGATTGAACACAATTGCAAACCACACGCAGTAAAGATGTAAATGTTCTGCGAACGATCCGATAAGGACATGAAAGTGAAACTCTAACTAAGGGTGCCCGGGACAGCTCGTGCAGCATGCAATGCACAAAACACCTTGCGCAAGGTGTTGTCGAGCACACTCCGAGCAGTATACATCGTCAATGATGTCCTTAAAAGGAACAAGAATTATGAAGTCTGAAGTCTTCCAAAACACCGAAAAGTCCTAGATTCTGGCTCATGCACTGCACCCACACACGGTCCTGTGTGCCTGGAGAGGTTGCACACTGAACACAACCAGGGCACACCAGAGCTTGGCTGCTGACCTTGAAACATAAGCAACCCAACAACAATACCATCAAACCAAAGCACATGGTTTTAATGCGCCCCAACCCGCGTGCGTCCACGTGTGTGTGTGTTTGTGCTGTGCAGTATGTTCGAGCACGCCTGAACACACCGCCCCAAAAGGCTCCAACGATTCCTTTTTCACACTCTCTCTCTCTCTCTCTCTCTCTCTCTATGCCTTTTCCATGGTATATTCTTTAGTGCTAGTTGCTATATAGTTGAATGCTGCTGCCATACTTTAATCCTTTGAGTTTACTTATTACCGTACGGGAAATAGTTCTGGAAGGAGAGAAATGCATGGCATGAAAAGAATATACGTCCTTAATTTTAGTCTCGCGTGAACAGCTCCTGCACACGTTTGCAGGACATTTAAATTGCCGTTTTCCCTTAGCACCTGGAACAAACACACAGGCACACAATATGCCCATTTTCAATGTGTAGGTACGGTACTGCTCGCAAACCGAACACGTCTTGCGGGCAAAACTCCACCTTGATTTCGTGGAAAGCACTGCCAGAAACGGGTATCCAATATCGAGGCTCAATCTAAATTGAGGCCAAGTGCGGAAGAAAGGAAAAGCTCTGCTCGATGAAAATGAAACGCGGCATAGGAAAAGTATGTTCCGTGTCGCCGTTGTTGAAAACGTTAATCATCACACATGCGATGAGTGGTTTAAATCCGACCAAGCAACAATGCTACACTATTCGTTGATACATGACCCTATCCAGAAAGGAAATTCCCGTGCTGAACTAACCCAGAACAAGCGGTTGGCACGGTGCAAACAAAAGAAAGAACAGAAATCGCTCGAGTATCAAACTCTATAAACAAAACCTACACGTAACTATGTGCACCACGCAAAAGTAACCGAAAAAAAACGTAGGCATGATTGTGTCAAAGAAACGCGCGCGCTTGCTACGATTCCTCGGTTTGCCTTAGCTAAACTTCTAGTACATTCGATGGGAAATATCTGTTTCCGTTTATGGCCTACGCTAGGACCAACGCTGCTTTCTACGGCAATGTTTCCTGCCGACAGATGTTTTGGCTGCTCAGCTAAGCGTTATACGAGAATCTAATATCCGTCTCGCACGCCTTTCCTGAGGCTTCCGGTCATAATGTTACCACTCGGTTGAGATGGAGATGAAGAGTTCGCAACGGAAATTCCATCACCATCGCTGTCGCGCACACGTGTGGTCCAGTGCTTCCCTTGGCATACCCATTTTTGGATACATCCAGGCACAACAGCACGGCGGTACGATAAACTGAAGCTTTAAAAACAACGGTAACGATACAACTTATGTGATGAGCCTGTGAAGGGAACTCAGAGAATATCGTGTTTCTTCATGTCGATACAGTTTCGGTCAAAAGTAAAAGCTTTCAACAGTGATGTTCCGTCACGAAATGAAATTGTGCAGAACTAATTTCATCAACACTTTCTACCGTTCATTTCAATTATGGTCCAGCGCATATAAATCCTGAAACAAGCTTTATGATGTGCTTTTTTTTTTTATCGCAAATTATTCCTGGTAATAGCTCTCGAGTATGACTTGTTCCCTAGCACACATACACACACACACACACACACACATGCACACACGCGCGCATACACAACTCCTCCGTTTTCACTGTACCGCGATCATCCAACGCGCTACGATTCCCGGCAAAAATTGTTTTATGATAATTCGCACCTTTTTCACGCGAGATGGTTCCACGCAGCACGCCAAAATTTTTGGGCAATCAGCAAGGAAAGGTTTGCAACTAAATGCACACACACGGAATAATCAAGCTCACCCGTAGTTCACGCTTTCGTACTTGCTCTTTTCTCTCTGTGTGTTAGCACACGACGATGCAGTCTAAAAACCGACGTCCACTGTTCCGGCGAATTCGAGATTGTGTGAATTTTCCAGGCAGTTTCTAGCAGGCGGTTTCTAGCGAACCTTATCCACCAACAATATACACATTCCAGGCTGGACCCACACCGTGTGACAGTGGTGCATTTGACATTAAACGGGCGAAATATTTCGCATTGAAAAGTATTGCAGAGCGTGAATTATTTCAGTTTAAAATTAAACGATTCGCGGTTTATTCGTTGCAAAATGTAGGGCCTTACGTTGTGCGGTAGTTTAAGCTCGCAATAAAGTATGATACATTGCAATTAGATAACATTTTGATGGAAAAGTATTTAGCTATTTCGTTTTATCAACCTATTCGAGGAATTTGATTCCATGATTTTTACTGAAAAGGGATCCTTTCAGTTCTAATAAAAAAAAACCTAATTTTTTGAATAAGGTTCGCAACGAAGAATGTACAGCAGTTACAGGTGTTTAGCTAGCTTATCTACACTATTTTCTAAAAGACTTTTTAGGTAACAAATGGAATACACATTTGCCTAACACGGTTTAATTCTTAACTTCTTTTGTGCCAATTTATACTACTTTTTTGCTGCATTGCTTGCAACTAATCATGGTCTGGTCAATTCAAACTACATAATTCTGGCTGGGCAATTCAAAATACATAATTCCTTTGCAAGATATGCGATTTGATCTTTATTCTATTCTACAAAGCGAACGGGAAGCACACAACATTCGTGCATACTGTAAAGGCGGATGCAGATAATGTTTGCTTCGTAGATTGAACTTCGAAACACTAGACTACAGCAAATTACCATATGATCTACGAAACACAACAAGTTTCATTTACCAACGTATCTTAATTTTGATGTGCTCCGAAAACGTTGCCTTGACGGATTTGCTCATGAAGTCATAGCATTAGCAAAGTGGAGTAGAAATGGATTGATTGTCTTTGCTAGAAAATGCCGAATCAACTACGAATCGGTATCTGTTCAGCATGCTTTGTCACACCATGTAGGAGAGTGTGTTTTAGAGACCTAGAGAGAAAGAATATTAATTGATATTATTAAATAAGTGACAAATGTTTCTACAGAGAAATTTTCATAAACAGAAAAAATCATAAACAAGCTGCAGTAAAACGGTATGATCGATCGAATATATTTATATGGCCCTTAGAAATACAATGTAATGCTGCGAAGACGAATGCATAGTCGATTTATGCGAATTGGACGACAAGAAACGAAGAGCGAGAGAGCTGTGCCATAAACATAATTCTCTACCTAGTCAACTACATATCAGACATACATCTGCACCGGATATTGCGAAAAACACCGACAAGGACAACACAGCGGATTGCATGAACGGATTTTAGTCGAAATAAAGCACACATACACGCACTGAGCCATGGAAATAGGAGTATGATAGTGGTTCTGTTCCCATTTCACAAGCTTTCTCTCGTGCTAGACATAAGTAATCGAAGATCAATGAAATATTTTGATTTAGAAGATTCAGTACAAATACAGACGATAGGGCGCTACAGGACATGAAAGTTTTTTTGCTTCTATACACTGCTCTCAATTCCAACCAATCAGACTCACGAAAACTTGTAAAAGTTAACTAGCATCATACCTTTTTTATATCATAAACATAATTTGCTATATTCTTCCAAAATTTACGATACACGTGCGGAACAAAACACTGACCAAACTATGAAATAAAATAAAATGGCTAAAAAAACTACTTTCTCGAATGAAGAAGATATGTGCTGTGCGTAGATGAAATTACTTTTTTCGCTATCGATTGTCCCTTTTTCTGCAATTACCATAAACACTCCCGGACTTACCTTCCGAAAAATTCGTTACAGTATTAATCAGATAAAACAGATATTCGCCGACCGATACGAGCTTGGCTTACACCTTTGTTCAGAAAACTTTCTTTAACGCAAACACAGGCGCGAAGTAAGGCAACTGTCCTTGCACTTGGTCTGAAGACTATTTCCACCACTTCTCGACCTTATCAGCACCACTTGTATACAAATGCACGCACACGTACACAGGCACGCCAGTATCCTTTTCTCTCGCGGCTTATGTTCAATGTCCCAGCTGATGCGACAGAGTGTTCTCAGTTGAACTTCAACATTTACTACTTCAGCATGTCGGGGGGTCGGCCATGTGATCCACAAGCTTATGCTGCGAGAGAATTCTTTCTAACGAAAAGAGAGAAAAACCGGTTGTTGTGGCTGTTGGTATTTAGACACCAATTGACATTACTCTACATTTTGCTTGGATCTCGCGCTCCCTGAAAATTTAATTATCGTCGTGGAATATGTTTGTAAGATAGTTAGCCGTCATTTGGCATTAAAATTAACAGTTACGATGACATATTTGGAAGAAAATCAAATATGCCACGACTCAGTTAATTTTCCAGAGCACAAATCCATCAAACGCTGGGGACCATACTACACTAACGGATATCAGCGACGTTGAGGTCCTAAAATGATTTTCTCAATTTTTTACCTTACCAACGAATACTTTTCGCACTTCACTTGCGGTTAAGCAATAATGCCATACACACACACATGGATTTTGTTCACTTTCCTTTCGTCTGGCGATTTTGTTGACAGGTTTATTCGGCGCCTTCAAGAACAAAGTTGCACGACGCAAGAATGCAATTCACGCACCTTATTCGTTACGCATCATCTTCTCCTTTTGCCTCTGCAGTTTTTTCTTGGACAGCTTCTTCTTCGCCTGCTCCGACTCATCGGTGGCCTTGGTCACAACGTCCTCTTTCTCCGTCAGCGACAGCTCAATGTGGCACGGCGATGACATGTACGGATTGATGCGACCGTGCGCACGGTACGTGCGGCGACGCAGGCAGGGTGCGCGGTTCACCTGGATATGGTTAATCACTAACCGGTCTACATCCAGACCCTTGTAGTCGGCATTCGCTTCGGCGTTTTTCAACAACTGCAGCAAAAACTCAGCGGACTTCTTCGGCCAACGACCGACCGATGTGCCCCAGTGCTTGGCCTGAGCGCAACGGCCCACACCACCATTGAAACGACGGAAAGGTACACATTCCTTCTTCTCAATCACGTTCTTCAAGAATCGCTGAGCACGACGGAGCGGCATACGCTTGATGGCTAGTGCCGTTTCGCGGGTATTCTGTGCAAACATGAAAACCGAGACATTAGTTACATTCCACCATCATCGACACACACACTATGCCAAAACTTACCTTGAAATGTACACGAAGGTTAGACCCACGCGATTTGCACGATTTGGAGGCATTATCGGGTTCCTTAGCATAACGACCCATCTTGAATCCGAAGTCTGTGGAAGGAGACAATACACAGTACGATTAACATCAGCGATCAGACATACAGTTACATTTTAAAAATGTTGACGATGATGCTCAGTTGAAATTTGGCCATGAAAAGTGTTCACATTTGTTCTATTAAAACATGAAAGCTTGCGTTTACAGCACATCAACAGTGGCCTCACACCATCCTTCTGTACCAGCAGCCCATAGGACACCAGTGGGTAATGTTGATGTCCAACGTAGCCAACATTTGTCCACACATTTCTGTTGCCCAGCGGGGAAGTTTACCGCAGAATAACAATGTCCAATGCCCGGTAACACTTTCCCAACCAAATTACCAACCTAGATCATCGATTTCAGCACGAAATACAAATAAATTCGGTTAATTTTACCGACAACAATTGCAATGCGCTTCCGTCACTAACCTTGCAAGATGCCGGAAAGAGAGATTCCCAACGTTTTGACAGCTTAGCTTCCGCTTTTGCTGCTGTCAAACGGATTGCAGCATGTATTTGTACTTGTTGTAATTTCAAGCAAATTACATCCATCTTTCGAAGCATTTAAATTTCGAAGCAATTGCTTAGAATACGGTTAGTTTTTCTTTATGAACAGCGATAACAAAATAAAATTTAATCTACTTCATACAACCTGTTGGATATCCAAATGTATCATAACAAAAGATATGTTTGTAGAATAGACACAATTAATCCAAATTTGGTTGACGAAGAGGCGGACCGATAATGAAGTGGTTACGAAAGGGGCATTTCACACCACCGAACCGATATCAAAATACCATCTAAATAGTTTCTCTCCCTCCTGAATAGTTTCATCAAGTTATGTGATGAATATAACTCTAGTAGGACAGAATTGGGGCGGTTCGGTGGCCGAGGAGACTGAGGTCTTCAAACGGAAAGGACCGAGGCTCGAATCCTATTCGGGCCGTTCCCCCGTACGCAGGACTGACTATCCTGTTGCGGGTGCATTCAAGTCACAGAAGCCAGAAATGGCAGGCCAAGACCTCTCGAGGTTGTAGAGTCAGAGAAGAAGAAGAAGAAGGACAGAAATTATAAGCATGAACTTATGAATCGTTACGCCAAAAACACCCAAAGAAGTGTTCAATTATTTTCAAAAAAAGTAGAAATTTTTATTCATCCTAACCGCAATCGTTTGAAACTGGTTTACCTTCATCACTGGAAAGATCTTCTTGTTTCAGTTTTTTGCTGTTTCTTTTCAGTTCTTCTCGTTCCTGCTGGGTACTGATCGTAGAACCGCGCCTTTTCAGCTGTCCCTTCTCTTTTATTACACTGTCGTAGCGTTTCTCTAAACTTTTTACCATGTTTCCACTAATATTCCACTGAACAGTGTACGGATTAAGTTTCGTTGGATCTTCTTCCGGTCGATATTCCGGAACTTCTACTCCTAATCGTTTGGCTACCTTTTCTAGCACAGCATCAACGTACGTGGATATTTTCATATCCGCTTTTTTGTCCTACAGGGCGGGAGTTGTTTTCCAATTAATTAAAGTTTCAGCAGCATAATCAGTGTATAACTTACATGTTTAGTCGGCTGAAGATTGCAGATAACAAGTCGTCCACCATGTTTGAGATTTTTTAATGGCAGATCGCCACTTGGCACAATTTGCAGCGTTGTTCCCAGACATATGTTCAAATCAGCCATAGCCGAATGCATAAATGCAAGTTGGAGATCATTTTCTGGAAGATCGTGTTCCCAGTCTAGTATGTTGTCGATTAGCTTGCCTCCGCGACAGGCACGTCCCGCACCCGTTGCGGGACAAATGTTTCCCGTTAATTTTTTGCCCACTGTCGGAGCCGGACTGTTTCTAACGTACTGCCGGCGACACTTGGAGCACACCTCTACAAACATGTTGCCATGCAGCTCGGAAAGGTGGTCTCTAGCAAGCCCGGACCGTAAATGCAAACCATCAATATTTTGACTGACAATATACTGCACGTGGCCAGTTTCTACGAGCGTTTTCAAAGCCATGTGCGTGCGAGTTGGGGTGGCATCATCGAAGGAAATGTTAATAGTTGGCTTTTCGCCCTTTTCCTCCAGCGTCCATACACCGTTCGGACCGCGGAAGTCCGGTATTCCTGCACTGGTGCTGATTCCAGCGCCGGTATGCACAACCGTATGCTTCGATGCTAGTATCATATTGACCAACTGTTCGCATTTTTCTTCCACAAGTTCGGCGGAATCGAAGATCTACAAAACATTGATATTAATAACTGATAATATAGCAGCTGATGCAGCAAAACTACACTCCCACCTCTGCCAAACCAAGTACGCCCTTGTTGTCATACTTAGAAAGTCCTTCAGCATAATTACACGACATAATTACATTGGTTTTACTATATTTTATTCATTTGTATCAAAGCCAAAGCGGCATTGTTTTGTAAACATCTAACCACACATATACACGAGCACGTCTCAGCAGCAAAACCCATCCAGCAAGCTTTTCTACAAATGACTCCAAAATGATTGAACAGGCGGTCGGACCATTTATTCTAGACAACATGCAGTTTGACAGTAGA
>KI423887.1:12614-23944 GCA_000473375.1 Anopheles culicifacies | reverse complement strand
TGTGTTCAATTGCTAGTCACGTGCTAGCATGGTACACAGGCGTCATTGTATGGGTGTAGGGATGCTGTGTGCTTCATCTCCCTGCCACTGTATAACTTACCCGGCATGCAAGTGTGTTCGTGAAGTCAGCAGCATCTCACCCTCCTACACATCCCTGTGTAGAAAGAAAACCGAATGATACATAACGGAGGCCCTGGCAAAATCGATCCATTTTCCGGGGAAACTCTCGCGCACACACACACGCAGGAGCACCGGTTTGTTCGGTTACTCGAGCGCTCGGAACACTTGTCCCTAGTAGCAAATGATGCTGCTACTACTGCTGCTGCTGTTGTTGTTGTTGCCGCTGGAATGGAGCTACTTATCTACCCCTGGACATAACAAACGGAGAAACAAGCGCAAGCGGCAAGCAAGAAAATCTTTTTCCATTCCCGAAAAACACTCCACTTGGTGTGGAAGTAGCGTTTTTTTTTCTCCTCTGCGTGAAGAATGCTTCGGGAAAGCGGCTGCAATACAATGTTGACCGCTAAAGCAAGGCGCCCACCATGAAGGCGGTAAAGGATGAATTTATTCAAACAGTTTATTACATAAACAAACAAATTTGTTGAAAGAAGCCGTCGGAAAGGTTCCTTGAAAATAAATACATTAACACTATTGAAAGTAGTATACATGTAGTGTAATACGCAATCGGCCATGTGCATTGCATACCTTTAGGAGTGCGTGCAACTTTGTTGTTCTAATTGCATACTTTGTAGCATGTTACTTCAAGGTGAATATATACAATAGATGAGAAAAACGCCTGAATGTATGCAATTTTTTGACATCATGGACTTTTTTCACAACAATCTGCCTGTATTTTTTTTTTCTTCTTTGTGCACACTTCTCGAATTCCTTCATTACACCCCAGTGGTATCGTAAAAGGACCGTAAAGCATCGATTGAAGAGAGCACCCACCACCCGTGGTGCACTCAGTGTGACACCCCGACCGAAACAAAACATTCCTCTAGTCTGGCTAATCTTAAGATGGTAATTCTTTCCCCTTCTTTATGTGTGGCTCCTGTGGGCTTGATCCTAATGCACAACCGCTACCGGTACGACAGTGCCGAAGCTGTATCCTACAGAAAATAACAAAAAGAAAAGCCACCATAACAATTCAGGTATATCCCAACCCTCAAGGCGATGGCGTAACACTCTGCAACTAGCGTACTGGTGCGACTACAACGTACACACAAAAAAAAAGAACTACACCTTCTTTGTACTTCTCGTGCTCGAATCACAAGACACCTCGGCTGGAGACAGGAGACGTTAAAACTAATGGTACGATTCATTAAACATGCCATTACCGGGAAAAGTTGAACGATCCTACTTCTCTCGAGGGGTTTGCAAATGCTTTTATCTCCTTTTGGTTTTGTTTCGTTCGCTTGCTAACTTTGCTGTGTGTTTTTGTTTCGGAAGTAAATTATTTTAAGCAATAAAACGCAACCCATGATGCATTTCATTCAACTAGACCTAGCTTATAACTTAAAGCCAGCGTTCTTGTCGAAGTTGGAAATGATACATCACATTTGTCGATCCACTTTTGCAGGTAGGATTTACGGTGACATTTCACACCACCTTAAACCTTCGTGTGACACATTACTGCATAGCCCTTCCATTCTATTAGCTGGTGGAAAAGGTTTTTAATTTTATACTAACTAATAGCCATATTATGACGCTGCAGCAGCTGGTTTTTTTGGCGCGAGGATTGGCTTAAAAATTAAATTAAAATACAGCACACACTCGTTTTCCGACCACAGTCGCTTCACACCCCTATTGTTTCTGCTTCGCTATCTAGTTTAACTTTGTGCGTCATATCGTTTTTTTTTCTCTCGTTCATTCCATTTTTGGTTTTGCTCTATACTTACTTTGCTGCTAAATTTTCATTTTTCGAATAGCTGATGACTGTCGCATCTGCTTGCAGTATTGCTGCCAAACCAGCAAACTGATGGTGTTTATTTCTCGCAAGTTGTTACTTTGTACCTTACTGGCGCACGTTTACCAACGTCAATGGCGACAGCAGAGACTGTGTGTGGTGTAGTGAGCAACTTTGTGCTTAATGTGTCTTATACTGCTAAACTCGTACCGTATGTACGTAGCGGGATGTTGCAGTCTATGCTCATATGTTACGGAACGCGGAGGTGACATGGAATGCTTTCAATTTCCCTTAATTGAGTTATGTTACTGCAGATATCGCTAAAAATGTCCTGGGGTAAGTGCTCGAAAAAACCCCAAACTCCTACCACAACTACATTATGTGCTCGCAGGAACATTAACTATTTATTATTTGAAGACTAGAATTGGGAGTTTCGGAATTCGGCCACGAGATAGCGTTTAGCTTAGTACTCTTAAGGCCGCCCTGATTTGATCGAGGATTAAAATATCTTCGTGATCTTGATCAATACAAAGGACAACTTCGTTTTAAATTTTATGATTATAGACGTAGAAGGAGTTTGGAACCTTACAACTGTCGCCCAAATGTCAGTGTGACAGTTCACTCAATCAGAAGTGTCAACGCAGAGTAAAGTCTTAGTAAAAGGTAAATCAGAAGTAAGGTGAAAGCTCTTCAAGCTCTTTATGCTGATCTCAACCTGTATGAAGCTCACATTTCTTGTAAAAAAGTAAAGTAAAAGCGCTGTTTAGGTAGAAATTTAAATAAACTTCAAAAAATCGCAAAAAGGCTGGTTTTATTTTGAGAAACGTCCTTTTCTCGTAGGCATTATGGACAATTTTTAATTTCTCCTAATATTGTTTTTTGCCTTTGTACAAGACGATAAAACCAAGTCCGCTAACAAAGATTCATCAGATTAAAGATGAACAGTTGGACATTCATAAATTTGAAGGCAAAAAAGAACAGATAAAAACATAAACCAAATAAAAGAAATGCTCCCTCGAAACAAAAGCTTCATATTCACTATCAGTTATTAATAGTCCTACTTTCCGGGATAACAAACCGACGGAAACCTTCCACCACGTTTCTTTTTTTCTTCTTGTATTCTTCACAAACATCCGCATTCTATTAATGTCATCGCCTTTCCGTTATCTTGCGCGGAGCCTATTCAGTGATTTCTTTTAATACATTTGCACTCTTTTCATTCGTAGTGCCATCCCTCGTGGGGAATGTGCGCTTCCTTTATGCCGAAATCGGGCGGTGGCAAAACCATTCATTATGGCGCACTGTAAGCGCCACAAATCGCCTTATCGTTCGCGTAAATCTATATTATATTTCTGCCCGGGGCAGAAAGCACCCGAACAAAAGGGGTCCACCCGCCCGTTGTCCGGTCGCCCGAGCAAGGCAAAAGGCTCAAATGCTTTCATTTCATCTCGTACGAGCTGCGTGGAAATGGAAATGGTCTTTTCAGCCAGTTCCGGGTCAACAGTTCAACATTCTCCTCCCGATGGTGGTGAACTCTACATTAGGGTAGATCATTAAATCGGTACAACTACTTTTATTAAACAACATTCACCGGTAGCACGAGTTTCCCCCCACGGCCACTAGTGGGGAGCGAATAGAGCGGCCGGGATGTTCGTGTTACACTGTTCCCAAACTGTTGAATGAACATTTTTCAATGGGCCATCATAAAAATCTGCACCTGAATGAAAAACTTCCCCATAGATACAGGCCGTTAGTAACTGGGTACTAAATTATAAACCCCTTCCCCCAAACAAAAAAAAACGCATTCTGTTTGTGTGCAAATACGAGCGAAAATAATGAACGCGGCAAGAAAAAGCTATAGGGTCCAGTGAAGTCCGGGAACGAACCATTTTCCCGGCCAAATTCCCAATCATCCATGCATTAAATTATGTTCTCTTGAAATTTAGTTTTAAATTAAATGATAACAAATGGTTGCCGCATTCCCAGTAGTGAAAGCTATTAGAAACCAATGAAGCGGAAGGAACGAGATGATTCAACCACACCACGATTCCCGAACACTTCCCTGGCGTTTTCGCTGCGGCACCGAGACCGACCAAAAAAATTCTTTACAAAATAAACACCAAATCGATGTTTACTTTTATTCGACGCCCACAGCATCGTTCATCGCCGAACAGGGGGTGCCAGAGGAAACAGGATGACCAAGGTAGCGCTCCACATAACCCTCCCAAAGTTTGCAATTCGATTTCGTTCATATTTTCGATGTGTTTCGGGTTTACTTTTCCACTCAAACAATTTTCCACCCACACCCCAGAAATTGACCAAAACCGAATCAACCACGCAATCGGTATTGCATACACGCAGGTGGACGGGTTAAACGCGGGCAAACCCATCGCGGGAATGCGGTATTGCAGTTGACATTAACCACAAACTCTGCACGCCCGTACCCGTACGACAAAATGGCCGCTTATATTTGCTGTGGAAATTAAGTGGACGCTAAAAATAAAAAAAAGGTGCCCCAGAACCCATTGTTGCTCCGCTTGAGCACACACACACACGTTCCAATCTAGAGCTGTTAAGCTTTGGGTTGTCTCTGCCCGTGTACCAATGAGCTTTATCCCCCGTGTGTGTGAAGCACCCACATGGCTTTGCTAAGCGCGTTAATAGACACAAACATGCAAACGAGATGAATACAAACGCTTCAGTTAATCCTATGACAAACTCACTCCAGGCGTGTCGTAAGAGGGAAAGTATGGAAAGGAAGGGCAGTAGTATAAAAGGGTGTGACATTTTGAACAATTTCCTCCCCCCAAAAGGCCCAAACACTCAACGAGAACGAATTAACGAATTTTCTAAAAAGGCTGTTCGTGCGAAACGCTCAATGCGCCAGAATGTATGCAATTGAATGAGGTTTTTACAATTTACGCTTCTTTTACGTGCAATGTTGCCTTAATCCAATACCATATCATGAAATACGAGTAAATCACTGGATAGTGTATGTAAATACCCTGTATACATGCCATTTTAGTGTTATAGTGTGATCGGTCCAATATTTTTGGAATGGAATTATTATTGTACGCCTAAAGATATGCAATTGGAATATTTTCAGTGAACACGATTGGTTTAAACAGGATACGAGAAACAACTTATTCGTTTTTCTTTTCTTTCCTGCCTTTCCTGGGCTATTTGCTACGAAGTTGTAAAAAATATTGGTTCTATCTTTTCTCGTTTCTTTTACCGTGAAAATTAGTCGCCTCATCGACAGAGCGTTAATTAACATAAGCTTTGATCCGCTCTAATATCTGTTGTTCGAAGAAAAAAACCCGTTTCACTACTTCCGCAACCAACAACCAAGCCGATTCATTCGAATATAAACGCTTTATCATACGCCTTTCCAACGGGTACTCGAGAAAACTCATCAGAAAGAGAGTGTGTGGCGAAATGATATCGAGAACAGGACTCAGAACAGCCGTGCTGCTGCGAACCGCGAAAGAACGAACGACCGTTCCCGTTCATCCCCAGTCATCTAAATCAAAAATGTCCTCTACAAATCGTGCGGTTGTTTTTCTGTTTTTGCTCTGTCTTCTTATCAAACCCTTTCCCGTGGGCCATACCATGTGGCCTGTCGGATGTTTTCTCACTTCTCATCGTTTCATCTACCCAGCTAGACCCATTTTTCCGTCGATCCACAAAACGCTGGTCTACACTCTGTTACTGACATCAATAACTTCTGCCATGCTGCCGGTGCTGCCGATTTCATTTCTGAGTTTATTCATGGTGAATCGCTTCACCCACCGAACGGGCCATTCGCGACGGCCATCAGCTGCAGCCGCTTTTCACGATCCATCCAAGCACACCACGGCGCATCCGCCACATCAACCTACATCATCAGATCGCTGGTTACTTCTAGCGAGAAGAAAAATCTGCTTCTGAAGTGGCCAGCATTCGAAACGGCACTGCTGCGGGGTTGTAAATGTGTAGTGCGGAGAAGAAAAAACAGGGAACGAAAGGAAAATTCTCCTTATGCCCAGTCTAGTGTGAAACGACCGAGTGATGGAAAATGGGATGAAATTTTCTGCCCCTCAACTGAAGAAAAACCACGTCATTGAGTGCTGGAGCGTAGGAAAGAGTGCAAAGAATGAAAAGAAAATACATACATACACACACACAAAGGCTTCTGTACGTCTGGTGGTGGCCATTTCATCCCGTCGTTCCCCCTTTGTGTGTTGTGACAAAGCGAGGACATTATGCTAAAAGTATACCCCGGTAGGCATTCGATAGCCGTGCCACTAGACGCGAGTGGACCGACCACGGCTGAATGGTTCAAGCGAGAAAAATATCATGCCGATGTGAACTAACACAAAAAAGAAACGATACTACCGGAAACCCGGATTGGTCGCGTCACAAATGGTAAAACCCTTTCTCCTGCCCGAGTGTCCTAACCGGTACCATATTGATTTGTGGTCTCGTGTGGGAGACGTACGCGTATAGTGGAAGGTGCTGAGTAATATGATTTTTATCATCCAAGCGAAGGTCACCTTGCGATCGATCGTCTTTCCTTCCTCGATGTACTTGTTTCCTGTGTCGTTAGATGGACACTTTTTCAAGGGCTTTAAAATGCTATTTGAGACTTAGAAATAAGCATTGAAAGATTGTAAATTGTTAAAATAAACTTCTATTTACAAACGTGATAAAAAACCCGCTTTGTTTCATAGAGAAGCAAAAGCAAATGAATCCGCCTAAAGGTATGCAATTTGCAGCTTTTTCCTTCTATTTAACTAGTTAAACGTTGTGATTTATAGTATAACGTTACACTAACGATTCACTTTACTTCATTACATTAGCATTGTCTAGTGTAATTTAATGTATTTAATATCACATAATTCGCCTACACACAGACAGCAGACAATTTTATGAACCTTATCACTCTGCCAGTACGTGCGGCCATAAAAACCAGTACATGCTTCATTTAAATGTCTCCACCGACTCATCTTCTCGTTGAGCTGCTTATCGGATCGCGCCAGAATTTGTTTCACCCTTCTTCCCCTTTCGGCTTTGCCCTATCCGCCCCTTCTCCCCCATGTACAAAACAAAACCAACGACCCGGGAAACTGTCCCAGCAGTAATCATCGATCGACACACTTCGACGGCCCCGGGCGGTTCACCCACCCTTTCCTCCTTTTTTTTCTTTTTTTTGCTGTGTACGAGTGTCTTTGTGAGTTGGTGTGTCCGCGTGTGCTCCTTCTTCTTCTTCTTCTTCTTTTGCTTTCGTCCGTTTTGTTCTCTACCGGGCCACCGCGTACAACGAGGTTACAGCATCCAACAGCGTTTCAGCGTGTGATTGTGTACGGTTTCCCTGCCCAGCCGTACCGCACGGGCACGGGCAATGGTGAGATTTTTGCACAAGAGCACTCGGAAAAATCGATATCCGGATCCGTCTTTTATGGGGCCGCCTTGTACTGAGTTGAGTTTCTGAATCGTTGGCTTGTTACTATTTACCGCGTCTTTTTATTTACGGCTTTTTGGCTAAAGAGCTTTTTTTTGTTGCGTTCCCGAAGGCTAAGAAGAGTGTACGTAAGTGTGCGTTCGGACGAGAGGTTGTATGCGGGTTTAAACTTTAGACACGCTTCCGGCAAGGTTTTTTAACGGTTTCGTCTGTTAGACACTTTACTTTCTTTAAACTTCAGGGCATGAAAATAAATCGCCGCTGAAAAACGTTCCATACATTTCATTTCAACTTCCCAAATGATTCTGAAGTTCGGAACATCTTCGGAACTCTCTCTAATGACTCGACGTGAGAAAACAAAAAAGCATGCTGAATTCGTGAAATGAAACTATCTGCACAAAAAAAAACCATCACCAGTATATAAAAACGATTGAAATATCATAGGCCGTTTCCAGCTATGGTCGCTTTGCACTGCCACCCACCCACTCGATCGCAAACGACGAAACTAATCGAAAATATGCAAATTCTTTAATTAAAACTAAAAGAGTATCTCGAGCGAGGTCCTATCCGTTACCCTTTACCGGATCGGGTTCGCGAAGAGCTTCGTGGTACCGGCAGTGGCCCGTCAAGCTAAAGGCAGTGAACTTTATTACGCTTTACGGTGTGAGTATGCCAAGGGGAACCGTTTGGGTTCCGTAAGCTGCAAGTAGAAGGCCAATTGGATGAGCAGGGTTTAAAATCTTACGATAATTAGCATGTTACTACTCGCCGGATGGGAGGACACTTCGAGAGCCTTTTATTAGTGTCTATAAAACGATGCACAAGGGAAGATTTTGAAAAGAAAAAAGTTATTTCCTATATACTTTTGTACATGTTTACCCTTTTTTCCATTAAGGTGTAATGCAGTTGCAAACTTATGTCATGTCTTAAATATAAATAATGGACTCAAAAACGAAACAATTACACATGATTACAGATTTCCATGCGATTATAGCGCCAGAAAGTATGCAATCGTTTTGCATAACATCTATTTGACGATCGTGTCTGTTCCTTTTGACTCAAATCTTTTATCACCTTGATCTTTACAATTGGTAAATTATGATATTGTTCATGAAATAGCCGTAAATTTGCAGCACAATTTGTATCGAGTTTAAACAATGAACTTATTGACTTTCTCAACACTATTTGACAGCTGTCAGATTTCCTTATCGCTGTTGGAAAACCTTAAAAGTTACACGTATCACTCGTACAACCGTAGTACTCGTTCTTGTGAGACAAACTCATCGTAACGAGCACCTCACTTTCCTCTTCATTAGAGCTTCCTTTATCTAAAAATGACTCATTCAATAAGCTCCACCAACAGCTTAAATAGCGTCCTGTTGGATATTATCAGCATCACTCGTACACTTTTACCCAAGAGTGTTTGAAAAAAGCTTTTACGTCAGATCGATCAATTATGCTGCAACAGAGCCATGGAGCGAGCCGATTCCTACACCTACCTACAACTGCTTGCTAACTGTGGGCAAACGGTTCACGAGTGCTACTGAATCGTGCGTAATTGGCGTAACGGATCCATTCAAACCGTTTCTTGGGTTGTTATGAAGAATCTTCAATTATATAACTACAGGTGCAATAATTTATCTTATCGAACAACTCTCTAGTGTCATTGCTGCCTTTTACAACGGATTTATAGGATGTCTGCAACGGTAACGGGCCAGCTATACACATGCAGATATACCAGGAGTTTTTTCATCTTATCCAGCACATCCTCATCCTCACTGGCAGGAACGAGAAACGACCGATCCATTAACTGAAACCTCACCGGAATCACCGGTTTCCGGCCGTATTTCCTATCGCTCTTCAGCCAAGACTAGGATGCTACGACTTACCATCCCGTATCCATGCAAATGATACTAATGGGAGCAACATACTAACATAAAAACACACGCCCGGACACACTCACACAGGATTGTCTTAGGCTTTGCGCCGTGCGCCAGGTTAAATGTGGAACAATTCCTTAGGGAGCGGTGGCTCAACGTTGGTTTTGGTTTGATTTTAATATTTGATGCACACTGATACCTTCTTCCAACCACGTTCGTTCGTCCAGTGCGATCTTTCCTACTGGCTGTCAGCTCGAAACAGTGGTTTTGCTACTTCGTCTTCAACCTGTAGGTTTTGCGGTTGTCCGACGGGTGTAATATCTGTTCGGCCTGCTGTATGTGGCTACAGTTCTAACCTAATCCTTCTTGGAATGCTAAAATGACAGAGCACCAGTTGACTGGCTGGTCACTGTTGCTGTTGTCACTTTCATCATGTAACAGCACTGGCCATTAAATCGGCCCTAGTGAATAACATTTACAGTTAAGTGTTACTTCCATTGCGTTGAAGCTTTTGTTTCGATGAGAAATCAGCCACCTGGCGTAAAACATGCGAAGCATCAGTTTTAATCCAATTATGAATGGGGTTTTACATCAACACGTCCATGCAATCTGTTAATGGAAAGTCTAAGCTGGCGTCCTAGCTGCCACTGAATGCGTCACGCTATTTTTAACTAGAATGTGCATTCATTACATTACATACATTTAGGCGTTATGCCATCCTTCTATATACATTTAAAAAAATACATTTGCAGCTTTTCTGCATCACTGTTCGCTTTTTGCAGAACGATACGCCTAACTTTATGCAATCTTTTTTACAAAAAAACTACTTTAACATCTATATCAAGCTGTTCATTTGTCCATGGAAGCCAACTTTCAATTCAAACGAATAGAAATGTGTCGTTCTGGTAAATCAAACCCACAGCCTTGGTCACCTCGCCACCATTGTTTGCGGGCAGCTGAGTGGAAAAGGAAAAATACAATGCAGAAATGGATTTCTGCCCGTCCACCGGCTGCCTTCATAATCACACTTGCACAATAGCGATCATAAAAATCAAGCTTCCTTGTGGAAAACTGTCTACAAAACTACCGCCATGACCGGGCACGGACAGAAGACGAACAACCTACCCATTACTGGTGATGAAGTCGTACCAGCTACGGCACAGCCTGTGCGGTCAGTCACAGATGTGGGTTTGGTTTGAACGATGATGGAAAATGTATTTCGATCGCTCGAGTGTGAACGACTACTAGTTTCCTGGCCGAGTTCAGCTCCATAGCCGACAAACAACAACGGTGCAAAACCATCGACTGTAAAACTACATTTTATTCCCCTCCCAGCCTGGGTGGCTGCTGGCCTGCCTCATCGTTGCCACAACCACTGCCAAAAGGGCTATTGCGTCGTGGCTTTGGTATGAAAATCGACAACATGCGCTCAATGCTTTGCATCGTTTCGCTTCCAATCTGGCCCACACTGGGTCTATGTTCCATTCGCCTCACCGTCAAGGGACATCCAGCAAGTCGTTTGCCCATTTTCCGATCGCTCCTTCTTCCTCCCTTCCTTCCCAACCACTGCCACACCGGATCCTGGTACAATCTCATCTCATCGTTGTGACTCTAATCCTCTTTGTGCAATCATCTCCCTTTTCGCCGTTGCCTTTCCGTTCCACACAATGCCACCATCTTGCTGCGGGTGGGTTCGTTGTCATCCATCTTTGCAGCGGTATCCTGGTACTGGTATTTCCTTGGGCGGGCGGCTGTGGTACGACCAAACCGTCCGAAAATTATTCCGCACGAATACATCTTTAGTTGCAGTGGTGGGATAAATTTGATATCACAGTCACACAAAGGATGTACGACTGTGTAGGTACGTGTGTGGGCGTTGGGTAGGCGGTGTTGTTCACCCCACCTTGCCTGCTTCTCAGCTCGATGTGTTGATGGGTTGATAAGTTACTAGAGCATCGAAATATTCTGATAGCTTGCATAGCATAATTTACATATAGAGGGCCTCTACGTTGAGACGTACATAAAAAGAGACAATTCATTTGTTATAACTTAATGTTTAATCGTGAAACGATTCGAGAAGGCCAATCCATAAGAAAAT